>PVKA01018335.1:0-44061 GCA_004027165.1 Ctenomys sociabilis
GGGGGAGTCGGCCGCGCTGTCTCTGGCCGGTCTCAGGAGCTGGGCGGGGGCGGGCGGGATGGAGCAGGACGGCGGAGTCGGCCGCGCTGTCTCTGGCCGGTCTCAGGAGCTGGGCGGGGGCCAGGCAGATCATACTTGATTGCCCACAATGTGTTGTTCACCACTCCCCTCCAAGCCTTGGAGTGAATCCCCGAGGCCTTCTTCCCTTAAAAGTCTGGCAGATGGATGTGACACATATTTCCGAGTTTGGATCATTGCGTTATGTCCATGTTTCGGTTGACACCTGTTCTGGCATCCTTCATGCTTCCGCCATGACTAGGGAAAAGGCATACAATGTCATTGCCCACTGCTTAGAGGCTTGGGCAGCATGGGGAAAATCACACCAGCTCAAAACTGATAATGGCCCTGCATATACAGGACAAAAGGTCACCTCCTTTTGCCTTCAGATGAGGGTGCAACTCATACATGGGTTGCCTTATAACCCCCAAGGACAGGGCATCGTGGAACGAGCCCACCGCACCCTGAAGGAATGCTTATATAAACAAAAAGGGGGAATCGGCCACAGCTGTACCCCAAAGGAGAGACTTTCACTAGCCTTATTCACCCTCAATTTTTTAAATTTGGACGCCCAAGGGCGTTCCGCAGCTGACAGGCATTATGAGCCCAGTGGCACCTGCAAAGGCATGGTAAAATGGAAAGACATTTTGACAGGCCTCTGGCGAGGGCCTGATCCCGTGCTGACTTGGGCACGAGGGTCTGTTTGTGTTTTCCCTCAGGACCAGCGGGATCCGGTGTGGGTACCTGAACCCCTGACCAGAAAGGCCCAATATGAAAAGAAGGACACCACCAATGAAGGAAGTGCTGCTAATGATCCTCACGATGTTCCTGATGCTACAACAGGGGACATCAGAGCTGAGATGGGTGATCCTGTCGGTGTTCCCGAGACCAATGCCGATTCGCCATAATACCAGGTGCCTGGAGTGGAGATTTTGATAGCTTCATGCAACAGCTGAGGGTAGCCATTGTGACCGTGAACTCGACCAGGGTGGACGTCGGATTAGCAGAAGGATTGGCTTCCTGGATATCCACCGCCATGAATCACCTAAAAGAGTGGGCGGGTCTGGGAGCTCTAGCTGGCCTGATGGTGCTGATATCCTTGGTATGCCTGTGGTGCATTTGCCGTGTTAGGTTCCTTCAGCGTCGTGATACAGCCATGATAGTTCAAGCCTTTGCAGCCATTGAGACTGGACAGTCCCCTGGTGTTTGGCTGGCCACCTTACACAAATAGTTTACCGGCACAGGGTGCGAGGCAAAGCACTGCACTTAGAGACCAGAGCGGCCAAACTGGAATCTAAGGAGAGCATACCCGATTGCATGTGGGTTCGATGCCTTCCACCCCACCCCTGTGAAAAAGGGCATCAGACAGCGCTGACACTCCCTGGGTGCAATGCACCTGGGCAAGAGTCGGCCTCTGTCCTTGCACAACAGGGACCGGGCCTCTGTTCTCACCTGTTGCTATAAACAAAAAGGGGGAACTGTAGAGAGCTGCGAATAGCCGCGCCTGAAAGATGGTGCTGGCTTCCGCCTTCCACCCCCCGCTGGGTGAGTGCTCTCCGTGATAAACAACTCCATATATGGCTAAGGCTAGAGCTATGGCTTGCTTCTGTGTACCTGGACCTATTGGTGATGCTCACGTGGCCTTCCGGGATTGGACGCCCAGAAGGTATTTAGCTAAGAGCGGGCTTCCCCTCGAGGCAGAGGAAGATTGTCAAAGGCTGAATAAACTGCTTGGAGAAGAACTGGTGGTTGCATCTTCCTTGCTGGCGAGGTTGCACGCGACACTTCCTCTTGAATTTTTCCCCTAACCAATATATAGTGGCCTTCTTTATTTCATTTGATCCTTCCTGGTTTGAAGTTGAGAGTGTCTGAGAACAGCATTGCTATGCCTGCTTTTTTCTGGGGCATGTAGTATTGTTTTCCATCCTTTGCTTGTAAGCCTATGAATGTCTTTTTGAGTTAAGTGCATTTCTAATTTTATACAGCATATTGTCAGGTTTTGTTTCCTAATCCACTATGCCAGTCTATTTCTCTTAATTGGGGAATTGAGTCCATTTACATTGACAGTTATAATTGAAATGTGTTGGCTTATGATTGTCTTGTTATTTACCTGCTGTTGTTTACTCCTTTTTGTCCTGTGTTTGTTTGCCATGTTTAGTGGGTTTCTTCTCATTCATGGAGTTCTGGTCATTTTGGTCTCTCTCTAGAACACAGCCTGTGTAGGGATGACTTTGTCATCATGAAATTCTTTAGTTCTTTGTTGTGGAAGTATTTCACTTCTCCATGAAACTTAAGAGTTTGCAGGGTATAGTAGTCTGGGCTGGAATTTGTTTTCATAGAGGACTTGAAGTACTCTGCTCCATGCTCTCCTTGCCTTCATGGTTTGAGAAGTTGGCTGTAATTCTGATGGGTTTTCCTTTGAATGTGACCTACTTCTTTTCTCTAGCAGCTTTCAGCATAGTATTCTTCTGTTGGATTTCTGGGATCTTATTATATGTCTCAGTGTGTTTTTCGTTAGGTTAAAGTTATTTGGTGTTCTCTATGGTTTAGTTACCTGAATGTTAGATTGTTTCCTCATATTTGGGAAATTTTTGGCTATTACTTCTGCCCATATTCTTTTTATAGCATTTGTATTGACCTTCTTTCTCACTGATGCCTATTAGTCTCACATTGTTCATCTTTCCATCATCTAGCACGTGATGGATTATTTTTTCCTCCATCCTCATTGTTCTTAAGAGATCCTTTCTCACCTTTTCACTAGCTGCACCAGCATCTTCAAGATCTGAAACTGTCTTCACTTTCACTGAAAAGGTTTTGTAGACTTGTAATTGAGATTTTAAGTTTTTCTATATCTCTTTGGCTCTGGTTCATGTGATCTATTTCTTCCTGTATTGCTCATTCAAGGAATCCATATTTCTAATCTCTTCTATTTTTTTATCAATATCTTCTTTAGAGGTAGCTATTAATGCTTTTACTGCAGAGTTTTTTCCAAATTGGGTTTCCTCCATAAATTTCCAGAATTGATTCTCTACTTCAGATGCTATGACTTCAAAGATTTCTTTTATTTCAGAAATTACTTCTGCTGAGTTCCTCTTTACCTTTCTGCTATTGTTTCTTTGCTTGTGATGCTGTTAATTCATATGTTTCAGCTGAACTCGTGTTCTCTGCAATTGTTCTGGGTAGGCATTGGTTTGCCCCCACGTTTCTGGATTTGATTCATTACTTCAGATGCTATGTATTCAAAAATTTCTTTTTTTATTTCAGGCATTAATTCTGGTCTGAGTTCCTCTATACCTCTATTGTTGTTTCTTTGCTTCAGACTCTGTTAATTCATTCATTTCAGCTGAGCTAGTGTCCTCTGCACTTATCATGGGTGGGCTCGAGGCCTGAAATTGCATTTTGCTCCTTATCTTTGTCATTTTGTTCCTTATCTTTGTCATTTTGTATAGCCCTGACCTCTGACCTTTGGTGTATAGCTTTGGTGCAGTTATAACCTTAGCACATAATGAGATTCTGGTGTCAATCTATTAAGTTTGAGTTTATCCAGTTATGCCTGGCCTAGATCTAGCTGTTGTGTTCAGCTCCTTTTTGCTGCAGCCCTTCTGGCAGAACTGTGAGCCTATGGTTTCCCTCTGTTGTGCCCCTGGCCCAGGGAGCACAGGGGAGCACCGAAGCTCTCCCACACGCTCACCAGGCCATACTGGGCTGATCGGGGGCCAGAAGAGTCACAAAAATTCTCACTCACTTGGCGGGCTTGGGAGCTGGGGCTCCGGGCAGCTGTAGGAGTCACAGGGGCGCAGTAGACAGTCTCACTCATGCCTGAGCTTTGCTCTCTGGGCCTCTTGCCAGGGGTGTAGGGAAGCCAGAAGTTCTCCCACACACTCACTGGGCTGGGTTGGGGTGGACTGGGACCAAGAGAGTCTCAGAATTTCTCAATCGCTCAGGGGGCTTGGGGTGGGGCAGTATTTAATTTTCTGAATAATGCTTAATCTTAATTTTTAAGATTTATACTATATCTCTTAATTACAATTTATCTGAAACACACAATATGATAGCTTCTCCTAGTATTAGAAACTTTAAAAAGTATATTTCTATTTTCTGCTGACTTTGTATTACTTCTTCCCTGTCCTTTGTACACAAATATATGAAAAAAAAAAAAATACGTGTATAACCCGACATAAGATTTGTACTGTTTCATAGAAATCTTCAATGATCTTTTTTTTTTAATTTATTTGTATTTTAACTTGAAGAGTGAAAAACAGAGGCAAAACAAATAGAAAAAATGACATAAACAGGATAACATACAATAATATATATGTTACAGATTTTCAAAACATGGATAGCTAATTATATATTTTTTAAATAAAACAATCCAGGGCCGGCGGTATAGCTCAGCGGACTAAGCACTTGCTTAGGTAAGCGCAGGGACCAGTGTTCGATCCTTGGTTCCCCAAGCCGCGCCAGCCCCGCCTTCGGGTGCGCTGAGCCGGCGATGCAATCCGGGCATGGTGGCGCGCGCCTGTAATCCCAGCACATGGGAGGCAAAAAGCAGGAAGATCACTATGAATGTGGGCTGCATGCATAGGGAGACCCTGCACCAAAATAAATAAATAAATAAATAAAATAAAATAAAATAAAATAAAACAATCCAACACAGATCAGCAGTCCACAATAGAAGTAGATTATCCACAGAAGTTGTTGATTTGAACCATTCACAGCTCAGTATATTAATATGACTTGACTTTATACCTCCATTTTTATATTTTTCTGCTGGATGGTTAAGACCAAGTTAAAGCAAGACCTATATAACAAGAAATATAACTTTTGTATCAGATAAGGTTCAGTGACCTTTAAAATAAGGGTTCATCTAATATATTTTATACAGTCCTGCATAACTGTCACTTTGAGAGCTCTTTATTGTTCACCCAGGAACATACTGCCATTTCTCACACCTTTTGAATTATGCTCTTTGTTATTTCCTATATACTACATCTGGAGGTATTAAAATTTTCAAGTTTGTATAATTAGAACATATTTTACTTTTAGTTTTCAAAGGTATGTTTGCTAAGTATAAACTTCAAAGAGGATAGATCTTTTTTTCTTTCAGTCCTTTAGTTAGTCTAGTTTCCTACACACTTGGTCCTTTTTTTTCTTTTTAATGTTGACTAAGATGCTACTTAATTTTGTTCTTCCATAACTAATATTTTTAAGCATATGATTTAATCATTTTCTTCTTTATAATAAGTTTAGGACAATTTCATTTTTATGTACCTTGGTATGATTTTATTTAAATTTCTTGTACAAGAGGTTCATTTTTCTTGGAAATATGGTATTATAAGTTGAACTAAATTAAGAAATTTTAAATCTTTAAATATTTATTGCCTAGTCCTTTCTATTTTGAGAATTCTAATTATATGAATATAAAAAAGAGAAAGGAGCAGTTAATGCTTACACTTTTTGTTTTTACTCTGATTTTTTCCTCTCTTCAATTTCTTATAACTTCTTAGTTACTGTTTAAAACAAAAAACAAAAAAACTTATACGTTTATATGTTAATCTGAAAAACTAATTTGCACACAGCATCATGTAACACAGCAACCATTGTTGGATTCCTATTACTTTGATTAGTGAAATCTTGTATTATGTATAATGCTTCTATCACTAGTTTGTATTCTTTAAAAATAATAATAAAAAGTAAATTTAAAAAACAGTTCGGTACTGACAAAAAATACAGACCTGAAGATCAATGGACCGAAACAAAAGATGCCAAAACAACTCCAGCCATACTTGGCCAATTTATCTTTGACAAAGGTGCTAAATATGTTCACTGGAATTAAGATAGACTTTTCAACAAATAGCACTGGAAATACTGGCTTTTCTCATGCTGAACATTAACCTATTTCCAAGCACGGTGGCACATGTCTATAATCCCAGCATTCAGGAGGCTGAGATAAGAGGACTGCCTCAAGTCCAAGGTCAGCCTACATAGTGAGTTTAAGGCCTAGTCTGAATGATATAGCAGAATTTATCCAAAAAAAAAAAAAAAAAAAAAAAACCTAGATCCATATCTTTCACCATGCACTAAACTAAAATTAAAATAGATCAAAACTCTAAATATTAAAACAGGCCCAGAGGCCAGAGGTTTGAACCCAGGGCCTGCCATGCGTGCCCACCCCCAGGGAGTGCTGAGATGGCAATTCAGAATGGGCGTGGTGTCGCATGCCTGTAATGCCAGGTCTTGGGAGGCTGTAAACAGCGGATCACCACGAGTCCAGTCTAGTAGTGAGATCCTGAACACTCTGTAGGACCTTCCTTAAAATACAAAAAAAAAAAAAAAAAAAAAAAAAAAAAAAAAAAAAAAAAAAAAAAAAAAAAAAAAAAAAAAAAAAAAAAAAAAAAAAAAAAAAAAAAAAAAAAAAAAAAAAAAAAAAAAAAAAAAAAAAAAAAAAGAAGTTCAGATAAAGAAGTAGAAATAGAAAATATAAATATATGGAAAAAAGTTCAACATCACTGGTCATTTGAGAGATGCAAATTAAAACAGCTCACTAGTGTGAGATTCCATCTTCAGAGAGAATGGCTGTTATCAAGAAATCAATTTATATACTATCAGTAGAAATATAGAGTGATACAATACTATGGAAATAATGTGTGGATTCCTCAAAAAATTAAAGCTAGATGCTCCATTTGACCCTGCTATTCCCTTTCTGGGTATCTTCCCAAAAAAACTAGAAGCATCATACCGCAGTGATTTGTGCACATTTATGCACAGCCCAAATATTCATCAAAAGAGGGATGGATAAAGAAGATGTATTTTTTTAATATAATGGAATAGTATTCTGCCATAAAGGATACACTTGAGACTTTTCTAGCTAAATGGCAGCACCTTGAGACCATACTTTAAGTAAAATAAATCAGACATACATTTAAATATCACATAGTTTCTCTGGTGTGATAAATCGAAAGGGTAAATAAGGTTCAAAATGTGCAATAGGGCTGGGAAAATTTGAAGAAAATGTTCAAATTTGAAGGAACAGGGAGGGAGATGAGGCAATGGGAAAAACGGACAAAGAGTAAAAAAGAACAGATAGTAGACTGAGTCACAAGGATCATGAATCAAGCCCAGTCCCAGAACCTTATCCTGTTTCAAAAAAAGAAAGAAACAAAACAGTGCTGGGCATATGTATAACCCTACCAGGAACAAGAAGAATAAATTTATTTTATTACTTAATTTTAAAATTGTGTTAGCTGCAAAAGGAGAACACACAACTTTTTGGAAGACAAGAGTTTATCAGACTGATGTTACTTAAAATGGCTTATGAAGAGATACGTCCAGTTTATGTAAAGGATAAAAAGTTGTGTTAATAAATTAATTTAGACTTTTGTTTACAGCAAATATGGCGACGTAAAAGGGTAGACTTTTTCAGTGCCACAGCCCAACCCCTGCGGGGCTGCGGCTGTCAGGCCACCCTGACAAACACAATCACACACTTCTCACCAGCAGCGCAGATCTTACGCTCTTCTCTGCAGCTGTAGCCCCACCAAACACCAGATTCCCCTAGACAAAAGACGACACAGCTTCTCAAATGAATAAGAGGCGCCAAGGCTCTTGGGAAAATGATAACTGCTAACTTCGAGATCTGCAAATAAAACTATCCTAAAATCAGACCACGGAATGGGAGCTCCTGGGCTCACTTTATCACCTGGGCCTCATTCCTTTCCTCTTGACTGGTCTACAGCTGCAGTCAGGGTGTCCTAGCAATAGGTGCACTACCCAGTCTAGCGTGCACCAGGGAGACCAATTTACACCCTGCTCTGTTACACCTCATCCAGTCCCAGTCGCCTAGAACCCTGCCCCTACTTGAAGGTGGAGAACCTCTCTCAGCCAGGCCACGAAGGCAAGGCGGAGTCCACCAGATCTCGCGATAGCTGGGCTGTTTAGGCGCTCTCAAACCTTGGGAGGGGAAAAGGGACGGAACGCTGCGCTCGGGCACTTCCGCAAAGATGGCGGCGGCTGCGGGGCTGAGCTCCCGGCTGGTGGCTTGGGGTGCCAGACTGCGGCGCGGACTTGCGGCTAGCCCACGGGCCGTGCCGAGCCCGGGCCCCTTGGCAGCTGCAGTCGCCGGCATGGCCCTAGCAGGGGCAGGAGCGGCCTGGCATCACGCCCGCGTGAACGTCGCGGCGCGCGAAGGCAGCCTCGCTGCCTCGGTACAGGTATGGGACCGGCCCTTTCCGCGAGCCCGCCCAGGCTCCGCCCTGCTCGGATGCCTCTAGGCGGGGCAGGGTGCGGAGCCGAGTAGCCCGAACCGTGGGGTCGGGTTTCTTACCGGCCGTCCTGATACTGCCGGCCCGGGACTCGCAGCCCGTGGGAGAATCCTGCGGATGCGGAAGCCCACGGGCTGCAGACCCACGCCGTCAATACGGCCGTGGCGAGTGTGGGCGTAGGCTCTTAATTCACCATTTTTCAACACGGTGACATCCTGATCTGCAGGTGATGTACGTCTTTACCCATACATCCCTTAATCTTTATAACTAAGAATTTTACTATAGGTTTTGTATGGCATGATGCAATTTTCTTGGTAAGTTTTCAGTCATAAGAATCAACCATAACAACCACTTGATAGTTACTAGATTTAATTATCAGTTTGGAGGAATGACTTACACTGTATTACATGACTTACACTGTAATAGTAGACCACAAGTGCTGAACAGCCTTTTGTCCTAAAAACTGTTACATGTAAAAGTCAAATTTCCTAAGTGAAATGCTGTGTAAAACATTTGGAAATTTGTTTGAAAGAATACTATAAAATAATACTATACTTGAAAGAATACTGTAAAATATACTATATTAAATACTGTAAAAGAATATATAAAAGAACTATAAAATATTCTAGTGTTTGTGAGTTTTCTGGAATTTAAGCTTTTTTAAACTTGTGTTATATTTGGCCTTTCTAGTGCAAAACAACATTCAAATGCAAGAAAAAACAAAGCAAGCATTAAAATCAAGTATTATCAAATGTTATGTTTGTTTGTATTAAAGTGGTACACAGATATTACATACGATAACTTTGCCCTATCCCCACCATTTCTTATTACATGCCAGTAGTGTTTCATAGCATTTTTCTTAGTTGATATCGTGTTAGGCTGCTCATTTTGTGATTATCATTGCTTTCTCCGCTTCCTTTTTTATTTTTTTATTTATTTATTTTTTGTGGAACTGGGGATTGAACTAAGGCCTTTGTGCTTGCCAGGGAAGTCTCCTTCCATTTTCTGCAGGGCCCTGCGGGCTATTATAGTTGCAAGGGACCTGGGTTTGGCATGGCCCATTGGCTGGCCTGTAGTTTATACTATTCAGGACCTTCTGGGTAATTTTTCTCACACTATCATTTTAACTGCATAAGGGTACCCTCTTCAGAAATTATCAGTGCCTAGTGCCAGCCCTGTCCCAGGGGGCACTGAGAAAGTGACTGAGACTGGTCTTGGTGGTGGGCACCTATAATCGCAGTGCTTGAGAGGCTGACAACAGCAGGATCTCTATGAGTCTGATCAGTGTAGTGAGGCCGTATAGACCCTGTTTTAAATACCTAAAATAAATTTTTAAAAAATCAGTGCCTTATTCTGTCTAGAATAAAATGTACCATTTTTCTAGTCCTGGCAGCTGTACTCTGACCACACATACTAGGCAAGTGTTTTACTGCTGAGTTACATCCCCAGCCAGTCCTCCATTTTTCTGCTTTATCATTGAAAGCCCCTATTCACAATCTGAAGTATCTGTCACTAGTCAAATATCTTCCAACCAAAGGGACTCAAGTCATTTTCCCCAGAGTAAGAGTTATGTCCATTGCCCTGCACCCTTAGCAATTTATAGAATGATTTAACTTCATCTGTCTCATTTTATTCCAGCTTCCTACTTGATGGTAAAAGCATCAAACTTTTGTATTTTAGATTTTTTTTCCCCTGAATTGTCAGTCTCCTTCCCTTGCAACATTATAACAGCTTTTGTAACTTTGTAGTACAGGAACTAATTTTTAGTTACCAATTATTTATCAGGTTTGACACATTTGCTTGATCTGTTGTTGAACCAATTAGTGGTTGTCATCTGTTAGGTTTGTGTTTCCTTGTCCCCCAAAAGCCTCATGCAGTCATGGGGCAGCTTCTAGAGTTTATGATTAATTCATGATCCATTGCTGGGATTATGGGTGTGAGTATACACCCACAGATAGCCTGAATGCAATATAAGAAATGGCGAGAAGCTTACCTCTGCCTCTGCTGCTGCCACTGCCATAGCTCCTGCCCTTTTGGCACTTGCGGTTTTACTGTTTTCTGCTGCCATGAACTGCTGCCCTCTGCCATGTGTCACTCTGCCTTGGAGCCCATTGATTATGAACCAAAGCCTCCATAAACTATGAGCTAAACAAATACTTCCTTCCTTAATTTTGGGTATCAGGTATTTTGGCCCAGCAACAAGAGAAAAGTAACCGAGACATGATCTGTTTACTACCACAGTGGACATTTCTCTCAGCAACAGTAGCTAAATACTAGTGTATTTCATATAGCTATAGCTTAAAAGCTACCCTTGATTTTGCTATATTTCCCTAGGAAGATCCTCTGTTTATCTTTCACGGTATGTGCACATAGTGGAAAATTTCTGAGATAGGTAACTAGAATTTTGGTTTGCGATTAATAATCTTGTATCTCAATTCAATTCATTTTTGCATTAATATGATCATAGTTATCTAACTTTGTATCACCTATGTACCTATAATTATGTGGAAATGTCTTTCTTTTACTATCATCATGTTAAGTGTACTTTCCAGTACAAATGGTGAATTTATATAAATGGAGTTCTATACTCTTCTGGTTGTCATTGTAATCAACAGTTTGCCTTTATGAGGGTCAATCAATAATTGAAGATAGACTTTTCCATCATGAAACACAGACAAATCAAAATCTCCTTTCCTTTCTTCTTTCCACAATTACTGTAATCGTCCATTGTACCAGGCTGTGTGTACAGAATGGGGACTGAAGTTTCTGTGCTTAATGTCATGGACAAGGACAGTTGAAAGCAATGTAAGTGCTGGGTACCTTGGTGTGTGCTAGAGCAGCACCTCAGTCTTGGTTTCCTGAAGAAAGGATAGGAAATGGTCACCTGAAGGATGGTGGGAAATTTTCAGAGGTCTGGGAGAATTTGACTCAGCATAATATGAACAGCAAAAATAGGTGTGGATGGTGACTGGGAGTCAAATCATTTCCACTTTAAAACTGTATGATAGAATTTTCATCCTGAGGACAAGAGAGAGACTTTGCATGAGTTCTGAAGCTTCCTAGACCTTCTCCTGTCCCTCTAGGCATAAAATACAATGGTCTGTAAACTTAGAAAAAAGTTACTTTTTGTTGCATCAGCCTTTAAGCACAAAAATAATGTGGTATTACTATAATTGACTTTGTCCTTAATAGAAATGTCAGTTTAGGTATCTGAAAACATCACATCTTCAAAACTATTAGTTATGCCACCATATGTTATATGATGCATTTAAAAATGTATATACTACAACTTTGATTCTGACCTTTAGAAAGAGTATCAAAACTTGGGAAAAAAGAATGAATTAAAAGCTGGAGTTACAGAGCTTTTGAAATAACTGGAATGCTTAATTGAAAAAAACAGTTAAAAGATAAATTTGTGAGGCATCTGAATTGTAATTGTGTTGTTCCTGAATGTTTAATGATTTGAACTGGGTAACAAAAGAAAATTTCAATAAAACTTTCTTTAAAACTCAACGTGTCAGTTACTTCTGTATAAATTGCCTCCAAAGCACATGGGAATATTTGAAAACCCTTTACTTTCACTACTATTACAGTATTGTTATATTTCAGACATGGTCACATCAAATCAGATTAGAAATGATAGAAGACATGAGATAAAGAATATTATTCTATAATTCAGTCTGTTCTGCTATAAAAGATAACTTCATTCTTAGTAAATTTTGGTATATTAAGAAATATAAAAAGTTATTTCAGTGCAGGAAGGAGTCAAGAGCTAGAATGTTACAGCGGTAAAAGTGTCATGGCTACTGTGTTTTGTTATTATAAGCTATAAATAATATATTGGTAGACCAAACCTGATAAAAACAAGCAAGCCTTCAAATAATTAAATCCTCAACAGCTTATAAGATCAAACTAAAAGTTTGGCAAAGTATATGGCTCAGTTTCACAGCACCTACCTGGGAAGCACAAGGACCTGTGTTCAATTTCCACTACCAAAAGATAAAAGTGAAGCTTCCCTGAACCATTGGCATTATTATGTAGTAGTAGGATCAAAAACTTGAAATAGATGAAAACAGTAAAATACAATATGCATCATATTGACAACTGCAGTAATTCTTAACTTTTTAATTTCATGAATTCTTCACTTAGTCCCCATTTTCTTGCATTTTTTTCATATGTAATTTCAGATACTGTAAATTTCTATGACTTCCTGAAGGTTTTTGTTTGCTTTTCAATGAAAAATTGCCCTTTGCTACTTAAAAAGTAAAATTATTTTGTATTACTTACTTTATAATGTGATCTTTTTATAAGTCAGAATTTCATATTTATGTAAGTTTATTGGATTTCAGCTCTTTGATAAGTTTGTTTACATTTGTATAAAGGCTAAAAATTTTTTGCTTTTATTAGTTGGATTTTTCTTTCATAGCTCTTAGCACTCTTTGAAATTATTTTATCTACTTGTTTATTTTGTCTTCCTCCTCTAATGGCTGGCCTGTTGATTGGTTTGTTTGGTTGGTTTTGGCTTTTTGAGATGGATCTTTCTAGTTCAGGCTATGCTCATACTGATTTTGTAGCCCAGGTTGACTTCAAACTCACTGCCATTCTCCTGCCTGAGTCTACCAGTGCTAGGATTATAGGTATTCACTACCATGCCCCACTGGTCTCTATAATTCTGATGCCTAGAATAATTGCTGTCACATAATGGAACATAATAAATGTGAATAAATAAGAACGAATGAATTAAATAATGGAACTGCATTATTTAATAAAATGGCCTTGCCTATCTTTAATTTTATAAGCATTTAGAGAAATACTAGATAGCTAGTACATGGCAATGATTAGAATCAGCTAAGTTACTAATTGTCCTAAATATATTGACCTTATACTCTGGTTTCACATCAGATCATACAAATCTTTCACCTTTTACTAAATATATTGAATTTAGAACCATAGGGACATGTCTTGTCATACTTTCAGTGGAAAGCCTAAGTAAATAAGAGACCATTGCCTTTTCTGCTAATCCCTAAGGCCTACTGTGTCTGAAACATAACAGGTACAATTATATTTTCCCAAAAACTTAAAGAAAGATCACATCCACCTGTTTCTCTATATAAAGTTAAACATTGATTAAGATTATGGCCCATTGAGCCAGCCAGATAGCTCAGCAGACTGAAATGCCTGCTTAGGCAGAGCACAGCATCCAGGGCTCAATCCCCGGCATGCCATAATGCCCCAACCCATGGGGCATGCAGAGGCGGCAATTGAGACTGGGCATGGTGGCACACACAGTCCCAGTGTTGAGAGGCTGAAAACAGGAGAATCACTATGAGTCCAATCTATGTAGTGAGATAAGTAGACCCTGTACTAAATACATTAATATATATATTAGTGTAATCATATATATATAATCTGATTATGTGTCTTTCTTCCCTTTCCCCAGTGTTGAGGATTGAACCCAGAGCCTTCACATTGAGCTACACACCCAGCCCTTTTCTCTTTTGAGACAGGGTCTCACCAAGTTGCCCAGGCTGAGTTCAGACTTACCTACTGATGCTACTGCTCCTTAGAGCAGTTCATAAGCCACTGCCAGGTGACTTAAGGGCCTTCTGGAGCTGGCATGGAAGCTGCTTATTAGAATGGTTTGGAAGCCCCCACCGCTGTGGGTAGAGTGTTGTCCTGAACATGCAGCCAAAGCCACCATTTACCAACTGGAAAGTCCTGAACTGGGACTGGCTGGTCTGATTGGGGGGAATCTTTGGGCTTCAGCTCTTTGGTGTTTTGCATTGTCACTTCAGTGCCTTCTGTTGACAGAGGCTAAAGTTGTTGTGGCTGGCAAAGGAGAACAATTTACAAAAACCCTTTTTAGTATCACAAAGAAGAGCAAAGAGGTTAAGGAGCTAAAGATAATACATTGATAAGGGTCCATGGGAATTTCACCTGGTTCCTGGGACAGGGAAATCCCCAGTTACTGTTATAAGTTAACAGAGGCTACAAAGTAAAAATATTGACAATTAGATTGTATATAGCTGAGAACTGGTGGATACTTGGTATGATCCAGCCTGATCCTTGTGTTTCTATAATTATTATCATTGAAATTTTAAAAACAAGAAGGTAAAATTTTCTTTATTATTCACTCTCTAACACAAACTTAGGAAGTACTCATTAAGTGTTGGTTGGTTAGACATTTGCATGGTTTGAAAAAATAGGAATCCCCCCCCCCCCCGATTTTGCCTGGCATTGTTTATCTCCACTTGTTATAAAATGCCTAATATGCATAGCACACACCTGTAATCCCATCTGCTGTGGAGGCTCAGGCAAGAGGCTTATAAGTGTAAGGCCAGTCTGGACACCTAAGCATGAACCTGTCTCAAATACATGGAGGGGATGCAGCCAACTCTTAGGTAAGATGTGAAGCTGCAGATAATTTGCCTAGAATATTGTAAATATAGCCCCTGAAATATGAGACAAATAATGGAACAGAAGGAAGAAAATGCCTAGAAAAGCAGCTTCTTCTTGAAAGGCATATCGCTTGTAATGTGGATGCTGTCATTTCCCTTACACTGTTTAAATGTTTAGTGCTGACCTTTATGCTGCAAAGATTAAAGGTCACTTGGAAAATACCACCATAACTTTCATTCTTTGAGTGGAGAGAAAAAAATGGAAAAATGAGAGTATAATACAAGCCATAAAGAATATTAAAATATATTCTCTAAGGTCCTGTAATGTGTTTAAAATAAATTTTAAAACTTGGGAACAGATGAATTACATGCTTCCTGGTAGCTAGTTGCTCAGAAACATGACTGATTCTGAGAATAACACAGCATTATCTTCTATTTTATAAGGAGACTGTAGCATCCTTACAGTAAGTAGAGTAAAACTTTAATATGGTAGTTGCTCATCTCTCTTAAAGATCTTTGTCTAACCACAAAGCTTAAAAAAAAAAAAAAAAAAAAAGCTTTACGTAAGGGGCAAAGTGATGTGTATAACATCACCATATGGTCATGAGAAGGTATCAAGAAAAGAGTTTCCATGACATATTAGTGACAGAAATCCAATTAGAAAATTTTGAGGGGAGGTTAGAAAGAAAGGAAGCAAAAGAAAGTGAGTTCTATAAAAGTTGCTATAAATGATGTTTAAGGCACACATGAACAGGAGATTTGAGACAGAGGTTTTTATTCTAGGATACAAGATGAAAGATGTTTAAATGATGATAAAATGTTATAATAAGAGGAAAATTATTACAGAAAGAGGTAATTATAGTTTGTCATCTTTGAAAAAGGAAGTTATATGGAGTCAACCAGAAGTAGAAAGTTGGATTTTCTTTTTGAGACAGGGTCTCTATGCAGTTCAGGCTGGCCTTAGGCTCACTTTGTAGCTCAGGCTGGTCTCGAACTCACAACAATCCTCCTGCCTCAACTTCCCAAGTGCTGGGATTACAGGCCTGCACCACCACACCCAGCGAAAGTTGGATTTTCTTAGCAGCAAGGATGCTTCTGTTGTCTTCACTTTACATTAAAAAAAAAAAAACAAGGATTGATTATCAACTGCTTTGGAAAGTAAGAAAGTAGAATTAGGGAAATCTGAACCATGTTAGAGGAATCTGTAATAACTGCTCCTGGAAAGAGTTAACCACAAAGTAAGGGGAAGGGAGGATAAGTTACAAGATTCATGAGCCATGAGGATTTAGATGCAACAGTTACAGTGAACGGAGAAGCAATTGCCACAAACCTTTCATGGTTTTTTTATTTTGGTGAATCAGCTAGTTGAGGTTTTTAAATATTGCTGTAAAGTATTATTATTTCTCAGAAAACTTTGAGCTTAATACTAGTAGTATGTTATATGTAGATAGCAAGTTTTAAAATTCTATAATAGAGAATACCAAAGATGGTTTTTCTTTGATATTATTTCAGTTCATATTTTGAACTCATATTTTGTATTCTATGAGTACAACCTGACTAAAAGAGATGGTCACAAATTTTAAATAAAAGCAAGGGCCATCATGTTTAGTCAGTTAGAAATAAAATCACTCAAGAAGTGAATTTGCAGTTTGTTTATTTATTTATTTATTTATTTATTTATTTATTTATTTATTGTACCAGGGATCAAACTCAGGATCTTGTACTTGCCAGACAAGCACTGAATTTGCAAATGTTACCTGATGTAAAACACCCTTTTTCCATGGCATCAATGAATATTATATTTTAAAACTGATAAGACAGAGCTTTTAATTTGCTGTGAGAGCCTTACACAGTTTATAAATGAAGTTACACATTTATAAATGAAGTTTATATTGCTTTCATTTATTTCAGGCTATCTATATTCATAGTCATAATTTTTGTGGAAAAGACATTATGACATTAACAGTGGGTAAAACTGGAATTTATTGCATTTTCCTGCCTACTTGTGTTCAGTGTATTGGGTTTAATGATAGTCCACTTAAAACTGTTATCCAAGGGTGATAAACTTAACAACAAATGTAGAAGTTTAATAAGTTTGAAATGCTGTAAGCTCAATGAAGACTAAAGTTTTCTTGGAGTAGAGCAAGAATGTAAAGGGGTTTTTTTCTGTTTCTTTATTGCCTCCGGTAAAAATGTCTGTGGAAACAGATAAGTGATGACAAAGCTTTGATGTTAATAAATCCAAATGGAAGTCAAAAATCAAGGTGTGCAAATGGCTAGATTATGAACAGAAAGATGACAAAGTTATACCCTATAATTAGGTGTAATTTGTGCTCTTGGCATTGCTATTTGTTCTAAATGAATGAGAAGCTGTCTTTTCTTTCTTGACTAATAGGACAGCACTTATATCCTACTGTAAATTCTCTGGAGGCCCTTTACTGAGGAGTCAAGGGAGAAAGAAAAAGTATAACACAAAAGCAGAATATTTTAATCTTTCCTTCTGCCATAATATTTGTTGAGTTGAACCCAAGTAAAAAATTGTTACTATTTACTCCTATTCTATAACCATGTATTCTAGTAGGTGTTATATACAATAAGTTCTTTTGTTACAGTAAACTTTGGAGTGTTAATAGAACAGTACATAAATATCCTAAAGCACTAATAATAGCAGTACATCAGTTTAAAAGTTATAGTATAAAAATATTTGGTAAACACATTTCCTTAGTAATCTACTTTCCATAAAGCTATTGTTAAATGTTTTCATGTCAATGTAATTTGAGTATGAAAGTAATATTTAATGAATTATATTTTTGTGTGTTTTTTTTTTTTTTTTTTTGGTGGAACCAGGGATTGAACTCAGTCCCTCGCACTTGCCAGGGAAGCACTTATTCCCTGAGCCATCTCCCTGGCCCCTGAATTATGTTTTAATACAGTTCATTCTATATAGAAAGTTCTCATTGATACCGAAGTTCTATGGACATATGATCTACAAAGGATGTGATTTCTTTTTTTTTTTAATTTCTATTTAAGAAACAAGGCCTTATAAAATCTTAATTATTCCCATATATATTATGTGCTTTATGTATTATCCACCAAGACTTTTCTATAAATTGTTCTAGATATTCCAAGGCAAAATATGAATGACTTAGTAAATCTGTTGTTTGGGATAAATCATGTCATTTTTCTTATTCTCTAGGCCAGAGATAACTCAGCAGCATAATTTCATATTAAAAGTAGATTATATACACAATAATGAGCCATAAATTGGTTGGTTTCTATACTTTTCTGTGTACAGTGTAAATAGCAAGAGATTAAATCTTACTATGGAGTATTTTAAAGACAAAGTCTTTTTAGTTTAATTGGTCATAATTGCCCAGTTAAGAACCAGTTTAAATCAGACAGATTGCTAGCAAGGTTTCTCTGCTTGTCTGCAAACACAGCCCTGGGGGCTTTTGGAAACTTGGAATTTGCTCTAGGATCATAGTCCAGGTCAAGGCACAGCAAGGTGGTGGTGAGGAATTCCTTTGTATGTGGCTTCAGTGAGCACTCTATAGATAAAATGCATGTTGTGAAGGGTCATGTAATGGTAGGGTGATAATTGATCCAGTGTCTTACATATGGGGCCTCTTCTAGTAGTCTTCACTCTCAGATGTTCTAAGTGTTAGTGGCAGCCTACAAAACAATAATCTGGAAGAACTGGGACTTAACCACAAGACCATTGCAACAGAAAGAGGATAATCAGTATGTTTTAGAACCTTGGTTTTTCAAAAACTCATTACAAACTAGTCATATTAGTGATCCAAGCTTGACTTACTACTATAACTTTTGTCTTTAAATTATGATTCTGATGGCCATACTCCCAAAATTGATACATAGATTTAATGCAATCCTGATCAACGTACCATTAGCATACCAAACAGGTCTAGAGGAAACATTCCTATAATTCATCTGGAACCAGAAGAGACTTAGGCATAGGCAATCCTGGCCAACAGAAAAAAAGCAAAGTAGGAGGCATTACAATTCCTAACTTGAAATTATACTACAAAACCACTGTGATAAATCAGCATAGTATTGGCAATAAAAAACAGACCTGAGGATCAGAAGATGCAGACACAACTACAACACACTCAGTCACCTTATCTTTTACAAAGATGGCAAACGTGTTCACAGAAAGAAAGATAATCTCTTTAACAAATGGTACTGGTAAAGCGGCTCGCCACCCTCCAGTATAAAACTAGACTCATTTATACCATCATGCACTAAACTAAAGTGAAAATGGATCAAGTATCTCAATATTAAAACAAACATTAAATCTACTGGAAAAGAAAGTAGTAAAAATCTTGAAGACATAGGAGTAGGCAGAGTTCATGAACAAAAAACCAAACTGCATGAGAAATACTTAAATGAATCAACAACTGGATATTATGTTATTGAAGAGCTTTTGTACTTCAAAATAAATAATGATGAAAAGAAAACCCACCAACTGGGGAAAAAAAATTAGCCAAATATCCCTCTGTCATAGGACTTCTTGGGACCAGGGAGATGGCTCAGTAGGATAAGCGTTTTCCTGGCAAGCGCAAGGGTCTGAGTTCAATCCCCAGTTGTGCCAAAAAAAAAAAAGGACTTCTATCTAGAATATATAAAGAATTTTTTTTTAAATCACGCCCAGAGAGTTCAAAGACCCAGTCCAGAAATGGGCATCTGAAATGAATATACATTTCTCAGATGAAGAAATACAAATGGCAAATAACTTATGAAAATTTTTTCAACATCATTGGTCATTCAAAAGATTCAACTTAAAACTGAGATTCCATCTCACCTCAGAAAGAAAACCTATCATCAAGAAATCAACCAATATCAAATGTTGCAATATCAAATGAGAGGAAAATTAAACCCTTCTATGCTGTTGGTGGGAGCACAGAATGGTGAATCAATGTGGAGATTCCTCAGAACACTAGGATTAGATGTCCTGTTTGACCCAGCTATTCTCCTTCTGGGTATTTTCCCACAAGAATTAAAAACATTATACCACAGTAATATGTGTGCACCCATGTTTATAGCAGCACAGTTTGTACTAGCATTTGAAACAACCCAAATGTCCATCAACTGAGGAATGAATAAAAAAAGATATAGTACTTTTATACAATTTAAGTATTACTCAGCTGTGAAGAAAGAAACTTGAGGCTTTTACAGGTAAATGGATGCAACTGGAGACCATACTTATAAGTGAAATAAATGGGATGTACAGATGTAAATGTCATACTGTCTCCCTAGAAAGAAACTGAAAGAATAAGAGCCAAAAGATCCTGTAGACATTGTGTAAGGAAAGAAACTGCCTAAAAGAAAAGAACAGGAATGCATCTTGCATAACTGTATCTGTTAATCTGAGTAACAGATTTGACAATGAAAATAGATAATATATCAATCACTGTTGGTCAGATATTCTTGTTTTGAAAATTTGTAATGTGTGTATTGTATGTTACCATGTTTCTGTCTTTGCTTTTGTTTTTCTTGCTCTTGTTTTTACTCTTCAAAATAAAAGAAAATTAAAAAATAAAGAAAAATAATAACTGGGATGAGGGAAAGGAGAAAAGAAAGAAGATATAAATATTTTATATATTATGTATGATATATAAAATAGTTAAGATAATTGTGCTACTAATTTCTGTTCATTGAAACAGTAGAGTCAGGAGCAATACAATTTATATTATTTGATGAATTTTATGTGCTGGGGCTGGAGAGATAGCTTGGCGATGTAAGCACCTGCCTGGCAAGCACAAGGACCCGAGTTTGGTCCTCAGTACCGATGCTGTGCTGGCCCTGGAACCCTGGGCATGCAGTGCTGGCCCCAAAAGTGGGTATGGTGGCACACACCTGTAATCCCATCATTAGGGAGGCTGAGTCAGGAGGATCATTAGGAGTCTGACTTAGGTAGAGAGACCCTGTATCAAACAAAAAACCTTACATGCATATATCTGGTAATATGAGCAACTACTTTGAAGATAACAATATGAAATAACCATTGTTAATTTCCTAAAAAATAAATAAATTAGGATTCTATACTTCATTCATAAACTTGACCATTAGGCAATTACTAAATCCATTTTAAATTACAATCATGAAAAGATTGATTCTTATAACACTAAGGAAAAATATTGCAATTACTGAAATTCTTTGAAATATATTAGGTAAAGGTCTGGAACCATTGAGTTTTTGCTTTCCTTTAGAGGAAAAGTGAAGAACAATTATGTAAAACACACTGGTGTACTATCACAACTTGAGTTTCATGGTATTAAATCTTGAGAAGAAAAGTTAAACAGCATGTTTAGTACTTTGCTTTATTCTAGCTAGATAGCAGTTGTGTGCATTCTCTAATTTGCCTTAGCTGATGGGAAATAAAAAACATTTCTAAAGGACTTGGAATAGATTTCACATTTCTTGCTTGGGATATTGGAGAAGTTTGGGGGGGGTTAAATTTATTTTAAGAGACCTACTGTTATCAAAAAAGTTGAATCTAATATTTATTTCAATTACTTAAAACTCATTAGCTCTGCATACAAAATTGAGGCATTTTATTTGCTAGTCATGATTGTATGTTACCATGCCATCACTCATATTTGCTGATTCATCTCTGTCATTTTTCTAAATCATTTAGTAGGTTGTGAATCTGACCATGTGGCCAGAGTTATATGCCCTCTTTCTGAGAAAAATGCACATTCCTCATACATGTGATTTTAGGAAAAATGAAACTATAATGTGTGAAGCATAAAGTTAAGGGGCTCTAATTTTTAGGGTACATCCTGATCCTCCCTGTTTCTTCATATTCACATTTCTTCAAATTAGAAAGTGTTTCAGATGTTATATAAGAAATTATCTTTCACTGAGGACTTCGTTTAAGTCGTTATCATTTCTGGATTGTATTGCCTTCAGGCAGTTTATGAAAAGAACTTTTTACCAGTTCTTCTCTTCAGTTCTGACTGTACATGTTCTTTTCTATACATTCTATTTACTAGCTTGTCCTGTTTATACACATTTATAGACAGAACAGGCACTTTGTTCCCCAAAATCTTCACCATCCAAGGGAACATCTTCTAGTTTGTTCACTCTTGGGTTTATAGGTTGAGTTATCATGTTCTCATGGCCTATGGAGCCTATCAATAGAATTACAGAAATTTCATTAATATTGGCAAGAATATATGCTATCCATATAAAGTTTTACAAAAATTTTAAATAAAGAAAATTTCAGGACCTGGAGAGATTGCTTAGCAGCATAAGCATCTGTCTGATATCCTTAAGAACCCAGGTTCGATCCCTAGTACTGCATGCCATACTGGTCCTAGAACCCCAGGCATGCTGAGCTGGCCACTGAAACAGAGTAGTGGCACACACCTGTATCCCAACACTGGGGACTGAGATAAGAATATCACTAGAAGTCCAAACTGGGTACTGAGACCTTTTGTCAAGGAAGGAAGGGAGGGAGGGAGGGAGGGAGGGAAGGAAGGAAGGAAATACCTGAACTATAGCCTATAGATATTTAGAAACTAGTTTTAAATTAAATGAAGTGATAAAATCAATCACTTCTGCTTCCATCTGCTCTGCTCCCTTCCGAGAATCTAATTAGGATTATTTTCTTGTTTATAAAGATCACAGGAATAGATTCACAAAATAAGTTTTTTTTCTTTTTCCTTCTTTTTTTTTTTTTAATTTTTTTTTTCATCTTTTTGTAACAGGATCTCACTATGCAGTTCAGGCTGGCCTTGAACTCACATTGTAGTCCAGGCTGGCCTCAAACTCGCAGCAGTCCTCCTGCCTCAGCCTCCCAAGCACTAGGATTATCAGCACCATCACACCCAGCCCACCAAATACATGTTTTATTTTTCATGTATTTTAGTACAGAGTCTCACTACACAGGACTCGTGGTGATCCTCCTGATTTCAGCTTCTCAAGTGCTGGGATTACAAGTGCATGCCACCACACCCGGTCTCAACCAATGTCTCCAAGCTCCCCAGGGGGCAGGGCTGGCGCTGCATGCCAGGGATCAAACCTTGGTCACTCCATAGTCCGCTGAACTATCTGGCTGGCCCTCCAAATAAATTTCAAAAGGGAAAGATAACCCAGTACTCAGACCTGCCTACCCTTAAAATACATATGTAACAACTTACAAACTGCAAATATTAATCTTTTTTTTCTCATACAAGATTTTTAAAAATCTAACAAATAAAATAAGGGATTTTTCTTAAACATACACTGAAAGTACTTTATATTTGCTGCAGACCTCACAGTTGCATGAGCACATGCTTCTCCTAATTTGGTGTTTTGATTCATTGACACAGTTTGTACTGCTGCTTTTCTGTTGAGATGTAGAACTCACATTTCCTCAATGGACACCAACTATTGGAAAAGACCGAAGTGAGTAGAGAAGTTGAAGGAATAGTTGCTAGTAGTGGTAGCAGTTGAAGCTATAAAGGGACAAATTGTTTTAATTATTAGCAGTTTTATTTCAGATATGCATGATACTTGAAAGACACACACACCCATCTGTTTTGTTTTTCAGAGATTAGACAGCAAATTCTGTTAAGGAATTATTAAAACTTCGTTTAGGTGTCTTCAGAAATTACCAAATGTGAGCATGGATATAGAATAAAGTAGAAGTGCATGGAGAGTTTCAGCACATCCATATCAGGTTCTAAATGTTTTGTTCCACATTTGTACATAACCTAAAAGTAGAGCTTTGCTTGAACAATAAATTGCCAAAATGTTATGTATGCAATCCCATGTCTGCACTACTTTCTGTGTTGTTTGATTATACCATGTAATCTGCAATTTATAAACAGAATATTGGATGGCTTGTATCTTTACCTTTGCTAGTATATTGCCTGTTTTGTAAAAATGTTCATCTCCTGCTCATTTCTTACAAATACATTTTAGTAGAAAATTTTATGTAGAAATGTTGTATTTCAGTCTGCCAGGGTGAAGCTGGAAAAAAAAAATCCATTAAAAGCTGAACTAACCATGGTAGGAGGCCTGAAATCCATCAGATCATTCATTCAGATTTACAGGAGAGGGGAACAGCTGGTGTAATCCAGTTTCAGAGCATTCTGTTTCTGAGAGATTCTATGGTTTCTGTGTGAAGCAAAAAATAAGGCAATACCCTTTGGTATAATTAACTCAGCCACCACCTGTTGATGGCTTTACCTTTTTCCCCTTTTCTAAAAACATTTGAAATCGTAAAATAATTATCAGTATGCAATAATTTGTGGTTATAATAAGAGGAAATAAAAGGTCTCTGTCTCTCTGTATTAGTGTACTGCAGTGAAATTGCACATAGCAGAGTATATATCTACAGATGTTTTAACAAATTTTTCTTAAGTTTTAAAATACGTGGACATAAAAGCCAGACTTTTACATATTGGTTCTAAGGCAGTAACCTATTTTTTAAATTGTGTTTTAATGTCACATTTTGGGAGAGAGATGAAGGAGCTTTAAAAAAAAAAAATTAAAATGTGCAATGCTGTACTTGTACCAGTTCCCTGATGAAAGTAGTCAGTATGTACTACAGAATGTACTAATAAAAATCAAAACAAAAAAATACATCACACTTTGAGCTTGAAATTGATTCCCACTTATTAAGATCCATTCATTTGTGCCATACTTTTTAAAAACAATTTAACAATGTTAACTATGTACTTAGACACTTGGAATACAGAGAAAAAATGTACTTCTTGAGTAATTATTAGAGAGGAGCAGATAATTTCAGTAGAGGACCATTGTGAGGTTAATAAAAATATTCTCATGTTTTATATGCGCAATAGGCAGACTCCTTTCCCAAGCTGGGTATTTTTGGAAGGACTCCTCAAGGAGGTAACTACCAGAATTAACCCTTAAGAAATAAATTACCCAAAGGGCTGCCCAATGAACCCAGTGGATTAAAGCACCTGCTTAAGCAGTCACAGTGGCCCGGGTTCAATTCCCAGCATACTGTGTCAGCCCCACCCCCGGGGTGCACTGAGACAGAGATTGAGACTGGGTGTGGTGGCGTGCTCCTGTAATCCCAGCTCTTGGGAGGCTGAAAACAGGTGGATCACTATGAGTCCTATCTGTGTACTGAGACCCTGTGTACCCTAAAATGAAGGGGAAGGAAGGAAAAAAGGAAGGAATTATCCAAATGAAAGATCTAACAGGAAAAAATAACTACATTATATGCTTAGCTTTGTAAAGTGCTTTCATTACACTCAGGAGTACAGAGATTCTCTTTTCTGGAGTGGTTTACTGAAGTTGACAAAAGATCAAGTGAATGTCAAAACTGCAAACAAAAGAACAATCGAGGTCACTCTTACTACAGCAGTAATCAGGTTGCCCTTAAGGTTGCCATTTTAAGTAAGTTTAATATTTGTCTTGTGCAAAGGCTAATGAGTTAAAGCCATCATGGATTGAATTTTTAAAGGAAATACAGTTTTTGTTTTTAATAATAAATTGTAATCTGCCCCTGTAGCCAAACTTTCATTATCCATTTACCTGAAGATTTTTTTAAAGTTTTGTTCTGGTACTCTTTTGGATAAAATTCTCTCTTATGTGCAAGCAACATACATTGCAAGTTTTTAAACCAAACTATGTATAGGGTATATAGAGTAGGGCTTGAAGGATTTGTTGGTAAAGGAGCAAACTGCCTTAAAAAGCCACCATCATTGTGCATTTCCTTTAAGCTGAGAAGACAAATGGTAGTGATAACCATTTGCTGGAGGTAGGGATATGGCAGCCTGAATGGGTCACAGAATGTGGAGCATGGGGCCAGTGGGGCAAAATAATCTGTAAATAAATCACTTTCCTTCTGTGGTCCCCAACTGTGAAATCTGTACAGCTACAGACTGCAGCTGTTCCCCAAGAAGGGATGGGAGGAAGGAGGAAGGGATCTTTTAATCCCCTCCTTCTTTACTTCATCCTGTACATTCATGTACTGTGGGATATAGCGTCCTAAATGTTGTTATCCCTGGTGACAGCCTCTGTTTCTCTGCTTGAGTCCTTTCCCCAGGCTTCCATAAAGTTTTGCTTCCAGGAGATCTCTTTGCATGAGTATGTAAGATTCCTGAAATTATATGGTTGCTTCCATCACAGAAGTGTTTTGTCCTTGCTGTGCGTCTACTTCTCACCTGCCCAAAAGAGAATGATCACAATTCAGATAAATCTAATTATTTTAATAAATTCAATAGACCTGCTACTTCAATTTAAGTTTAATTATGTAACCTTGAAAGATAGTAGCCTGGTACATATTTCACTGTAAAAAGTAAGAAATCAGCATGGTTGGTAACATGAAAAGACTCAGAATTTGAAATTTATCCTTGTGAGGCGTACACTTGCTAAATGCAGTTTGCTTTTTTCACACCCCTACACTCACACCACCTTCTATAATGCCTCTTTACTAGGAAGTGAATTCACTTCATTTCTGTGAAGTGCTTGGCTATAGCCAAGCTATGATTATTAAATAAGTGTTTATTAAATAAGTTGATATTAATCTCAGCTCTCTGGTAAGCTGAAGGATCTCAAATTCAAGCCCAGCTTCAGTAATTTAGTGCCTTAGCAGTACCTTGTCTCAGTTGAAGGGAGCTGTGGGAACTGGTAATGCAGCTCTATGCAAAGGCTCTGGTTTCAGTCCCCAGTCCTGCAAAAAAAAAAAAAGGAAAGAAAGAAAAGAAAATTGTAGAAAAAGTTCACAAAATGGGGAAATAAGCCAAAGTGACTCATCATCGCTTTATAAAATATTACTTAGTTAAGGTTATAATGAATGATACTCATAAACTTTAGAGAGATGTTGAGATTTTAAATTAAAGATGTAGTATTTTCTTTGTTTTCTCCCCCACTCATTCCTCACCTTCCTCCTTTGTAATTATTGAAAGCTAATTTAAATTTTTCATTTTTAGTATGATAGATAGTTATGATGTACCTCCTGGAAGACCATAGTGGAAGAAAGGAAATTATTTTGCTAAGCAATTTAATTAGGAAAAAGAAAGCAACTACCCAGGTGCTTGCTTCTTTATTCATCAATTTTTCCTGATAGTCACCTCTTGTACCTAGGTAGAAATCTTAGGTTTTTGAAAAACAGTATATGCAAGCGTATGTCATTTCATCTTACCATGGTAAGCTTAAAAGCCACTCTTCTAGTTTGTAAAAAGAAGTGTATCTAAGTCAGCATATCTGGATCTGACAACATGTAGACAGCCAAGAGTAGTTCTCAAAGCTTCCAGGTTTCCAAGAAGTCTTTTGTCTCCATGGCTAATATTTTTCATTTATAAAGTTTATCATGAAGCATAGCCTATTAAAGTGAATATTTCTAATTCAGTCTGACAGTGTTTTGTTTCTTATACAATTAAAGTACCTCTAGTTCTGAGCAAAGTGGAAGAGTTTTGTTTAATGAGTGAAAATTTCCTATTGTAAAGTTTTCTTTGGGAGAAGATACTTTTTCGGTCACACCATGAAAAGTTCAAGGACAGCAATGAAATTAAATTTTGTCTAGGTTATTGCAGATTCCAAAATAAAGGCCCAAACGAGTGGGTCTTGCTATATTTTGTCTAATGCAGTGAGTGTGTGTGTATTGGGCATTTTGAAAATAGTAACACTGTAAGGAAGGCCCTTTTTTCCTTTACTTTCTTCCCAAGAAACACAGAAACCAAAGAATGTTCAACAAAGAACAGAGAACTAACTTTTTCTAATTTGTCACTTCGTGGATAAAAAGGAGAGACAGAATGGTGACGCACCTGTTGCTTTAAAGGCAATAAACTAGTGAAATGTTTTAACAGAAGTCATCAGCTTTCAAAGATCTCTTTTATCCAGTTCACATCACTCACTGCTCTTAATTCCTTTGTCACATTTTTTACTGCATTACAAGTAATCCTTGAAATCCGTGGAGCATTTTATATATAACTAGAACCATGTGTATGGTTCTCACATGTTCAGTGTAGCCTCAGATCCCAAGGTTTCTTCTGTTCCTCCTTTCCCATGTATTTAGTATTAGATGCAGGCTTGAGAAACAGACCATCATGATAATAGGAGGAATTCAGCCCGCACTCACCACTTGCCACCTAAGAAGGTTCTAAATGCAGTTTTGAGGAGGGGTGAAGGATAACAACCACCAACAGCCCTTAATGGCTCTTTGATCTCCAGGCTACATTCCCTACCCTTCCTCTTCCTAGGAGCCAGTTCCTCAGGCAGCTGCTTCCCATGCCAGTCCATGGATTATTTATATGTAACTGTATACACGGCAGAGTAGATTTGGAGGAGTATCTTAGGAAATCTTGTTCAGATAAAGTATTTATTTCATTTCTTTTGGAGTAGTTCTGTTTATAGTAAACCGATTGTAGTGAGGAAGGGCAAAAAATTATCTCATGTTTTAGTCTGAATGACTTCAGTGTACTATTTTTATTTTCTCTCATAGTATATTAAGGTAATGAATGTCTTTAAAGAATTATCTTAGAGGTAAATTTTGTCTCATCTTCTGTCTATTGTTTGTTCTGATATTAACTCCTTAGAGAAAAGTTTTCAAAAGCTTGAATGCAAAAATAAAGACTTCATGCTTCAAACTGTATTTAAAGAGACTGAAACTGATGAGACTTCCCTGTTGTCATGTAGGATTATTCACCCTCCAGGGCATATACATAAGGCAGTGGCAAATAAATAGATGTTTGCTGGGTCTTTTCCTGAAGCACAACAGTTATTCATATATGAGTCTTTAGTGTCATCCATATGAATGTTCTTTTCCTTAATTGCTTTTCTTTGTGCTTTTCTTCTGCCTTCTATGTGATTTTATAGTCCAGTTTCTGCAATTCCGATTCTAATCTTTATAGTTCCCTTAAACTTGTTTAAGTTTTACAATGATATGTTTTTCCTTTTTCTTTTATTTAGCTTCACCAGCCCTCTTTTTACATGTTTCTGCTGTCTTTTATCTTTGCTCTCAGATGTTAAAGTCCATTGTCTCTTTAATTTTTATAATTTTTCCCAGTTTTTTTTCAGGAGCTGACTTTCATTGCTACTTCTTTTCTGTTGCTCTTGCCTTCATTTTCCTCAGAGAATTTCACATAGGGTACACTGAAGGTTTTAAAATCTCTTTTGCTCCTTTCCATCTTGATCTAAGACTTCTTTATTTTGCCATTAAAATATCAGCTGCAGAACACAATGTTATAGCAGCTGTTCAGTCTCTCAGCTGCCAGAACTTGAGAGAGCTGGGGTATGGACTGTCACGGGATCACGTTTGTCCTAGATCTACTGTTCTGCAGACAGTTCTGCCTGTTCTGCAAAGGTATGATTTATCCAGCCCATGAGGATGACTTTTCAGTTGTAGTTTTTCCCCCATTTAAGGATACCTGCCAATATAGGGAGCCATCATTCATTTTAGGTTATTATGGCCATGAATACAGTATTTTTCCTCTGCCTGTCAGAGCCATAACTCACTGCAGCTTATTCTAGCTTTGATAGAACATTGGGTTGGGGTGGGAAGACTATTGGGTCTTTCATGACTATAGAGTACTCAGAATTTGGATAGACCATTCTACAGTCTTCTCTGGTGCCCAGCCATTGCATTTTGGTGAAGCTCAGGTACAGTACCATCTCAAGCCCAGGACAGGGTAGCTTTTGTACATGTGTCCTCCATTGTGATCACTACAGTGAGTGGTGCTCACTAGTGCACTGTGACCCAACTAGTAAGGAACACCAGAGTTCACTCTTATTCATCACACTGTTCTCTGAAAGAAGAAGCATGTTCTGTCACAGTTTGGTTCAAATTTTCAGTTCCAGAAGATCCTCTAGAATAAGTTTAAAGCTTCATCATGACTATGTATTTCTTTGGGCAGTGTTTCTTTTGTTAAGTTGGAAAGCTTTTAAGAATTCATTCACTTACTGCTATCTTATAAATTTACCAATTTTTTAAAATGACCTTTTGAGTTAATTAAAAAATGAATTCTTCCAGAAAGCGTCTTGCCCTTTTTTCTTTAAAGAAACCATAAAAGAGCTGCCCAAATTTTATTTTGAAATGAATTTTTACATACATTGAAACCAAAAGCCAAATCCAAGAGTGTACTAAGAAAAATAAAAAACTTAAAACTTTGTTTATGGATATACCTCATGGTGCTAAATACACCTAGTGTTGATATATTTTCCATAGCCTTAACATAGCCCTGGCATTTACAAAGAGTTTAGATATGAGATGTAAATTTGTACCAAAATTTATGTCCTGAATAAACTGCTTTATAGTTTTGCCTATTTTAATATTTTTAAGTTACTGATTTGACCCTAGGAAATAATAAGTCACATTTTTCTTCAAGTCTGTTTTTTGAGACAGGGTCTCACTATGCAGCTCAGGGTGGCCTTGTGCTGACTTCTGTAGCCCCCAGGCTGGTCTCAAACTTACAGAGATCCTCCTAGGTCAGTCTCCCAAATTCTGAGATTACAGACATGCATCACCATGCCTGGTTCCAGGGCCATACTGTGGGTGCCCACATCCAGGTCCAAAAAAGGTGTGCCCAGGCATCTGGGGCCAAGTTCGATCTTGGGTCCTTGTGCTTGCCAGGTAGGTGCTTATGCCTCTGAGCTATCTCTCTAGCCCCTTTCTTCAAGTCAGTCCCCAAATTTTTGTGTTAGCAGACTAGATTGTTACTCACAGATGTTTTTCCTGTGGAGCTTCTTTAATAACTAAGAATGAACTAGTGGTGAGTTCTTTAAAAAGTATATGTAATATTATTGGCAAGATGAAAACATTTTGCACTTGTGATTTAATTTCATTTTACATGTAACAGTATTTATGACAACTCCCAAACTATATCAGCTTATGTTTTTTCTGAAAGATATTGTTTTCACTCACAACTCTAATAATTTTCACTTTATAAAACATAGCTGTGGTATTTTCTATAACATACATTTGGCAAACTACTTTGCATGTCTAGTAAATCAGGCAGTAATGCTAACTTTACACAGCATCAGGAGACTATGAGGTATGCTCTATAAGGGATCTCACAGATAAAATGGCCCTTGTAAGCAAGAGAACAGTTTTTCTTACAAAAGATTTAATGAAAACTGTTGGGCTATTAATTCACATTTTCCTACATTTGGGCAAATGTTTCCAACATACTGTAAGTACTTCTCAGCGACAAGATTGCCATGAACATTACCTGGGAGCATTATTGCTGGTGTAACAGTGACTGCTGCAGACCCTTGTGGCCAGCCTGTTCTGTGTTATTCTTTCCATTAGATGGTTAGCTCTCCTTTCTACCACTAATGTATTTGACTCTAGAAAGTGTTTGTTTTTCAGCACAAACTGCATTTTAGACATGGGAGGATCTATTAAAAACTCAGTGGAATAACTGCTTCCCTGGATGGCACAGAGGCCTGAGTTCAATCCCTGGTTCTGCAAATAAATAAATAAATAAAAATACACTATGCTTAGTAGAAATTAACTATTTCATGCTGATAATGAAGGTTGCCATGAAAGTAACATGTATATAATATTCATAGTAAAATAGAAATTTTACAGAAGTTTAGAATAAATACAAGCCAGGAAAATCATGGTAACGTAGACTAACACATGGTTCAAAGAATTGCAGAAACTTGTTTATGTTTAGCTTGTAAAAATGTTAAATATTGTTTGAATTTCTGAAATTTAAAAAACTAACAACTTTGCCATACCCTTACCAAAGTTGAAGATATGGGATTATTTTATATAATGGACTGTAAAGTCTATCCATAAAAATTTCTATTGTTTATCTATTATAAATTGCATGTGACATTTTGGCTTAGCCCTATTTTTAAGTATGAACATCATTCTAACACCCTGCCTTTGTTTTTATGGATACTCCCCTTAAACCTAACTAGAGTTTGAAGAACCTCTGAAAATTATTTAAGTGTATTCAGTATAACTACCTAAATTCATAATGGGCACAGTGCAATTCCTAAAAGATTTGGGACTATTTTGTTTGGTTTTTTGTTTTCTTCCTATTCCTAGGAAGAAACTTCTCTTTGTCCTGATCCACATGTGGTCAAACCATACACAAGGAGAAACAGACTGACAACTACAAACAATTGTTCATTGCTAGTTTTGCTTTCCATTTTTAAAAATTGAAGTCATTGTGAGAATTACAAGTTCTGTAAGAGGAAAGGCTATGTGGGACAAGAGGGAGGGCGAGAAAAAGGGAAGAATATAAAAGAGACAGAAAAATTGTAGCCTGAACTTGTAGCTTTTGATAACTCTGTCAGTACACATCATAATCCAGCAACAGAACCAAAACTCCAGGCTTCTATCCTTTCTATTCCTGGATTTTTTCTGATCAGACCTGAAGCAAAAAACTAAGACAGTCACTTTTGTTTTCTTGAAAGTCAAATCTCCAATCAAAGGAAATGCTGAGGGATTCCCAGCACACTTGAAACTGAGGGTGGAAGACCGAGGAGGGAAGGTAGCAAGCAAGCAGCCTTAACCTGCCCACAGGGCTGATGAGATGGCCCAGTAGAATAAATGCTTGCCTAACAAGCACAAGGACCTGAATTCAATCCCCAGTTCTACCAAAAAAGAGTTTAACTGAATACGTCATATCTTAGTGATGTTTATAGTAGCACAGTTTGTGATAGCCAAATCTTGGAAATTTGCCTACAGTATGAAGATCAATTTCAGATTCCCAGGGAAGACCAAGTATAATACAAAGATTAAATGGAGTTTAGGGAACTTATCTTCATGGGGAATGATTGACCTGAGAAGTGATACTGGTTTCATTGTCACAGTTCTGCTGGTCCTACATATTCAGCCTATCAAATTTTTTGCAAAAAGTTCAACAAACACCTGCTAACTCTTTGGCAGCCACAGAGAACAGTGAGCAGCCTGTGACCAAAACCTCTGAGAGCCCAGCAGCAGCCACCCACAGGGCCACCCAGTGCTCCAGTAGATCATTCCAGAACTCCCGAGAACATTGCTTCTTCTTCAGCAGCTCACCCACCAGGAGTTTAGGCCCAACAACCTTCATATATAGGAGGTCAGGCACAAGCAGGTCAGATTGAAGGTCAGAGGTACCAGCAGCAAGCTGGCTATGGAGCACATCAGCAAACTTAGCAGTATGGTATTCAGTATTCAGCTAGCTGTAGTCAGCAGACTGGACCTCAACAACCTCAACAGTTCCAGGCCAGCAACCAACTTCTTAGGCAACAGCGCCTGCCTTTTCTGATCAGCCTTAACAACTGCTCAATACCACAGCAGTACCAGGCAAGCAGTTATACTCAACAAACTACTACTACCCAAACTTCTCAGTCTACTAATTACACTGTGCCCCCTCCCTCTTAGCCTAGAAAGGCTCTAAGCCAGCTTGGGGCTTATTAACCAAGACCAGATTTTACTGCACTCCAGGAAGTACCATGGCACTTCCTTCAAGTGGGCCTAATCCTTATGCATGTAATCACCCAGCTTTTAGTCAGAGCTGTACCCAGTCTGGACCTGGTTATTGATAAGGAGGTTCAGCTGTCCTGATGAATATAGCTGTTTGCCTCTCAAGACTCCAATACTATTTTATTTTAACTTGTATTGAAGTTCAGAAATTTCAACAGCAGAGCATGGTTTATGGTATTGTTGCTGTTAACTGAAAATACAATTTCTAGAACACAGAAAAGACCAAAATGATTTTTTTTCTCTCTCCTTAGAAAAATGAAGCAGCTTTCTAGTTAACTTTGGAGCACTACTGGTACATGTGTGTAAAGTGATTGGCTTTATAGCTTCTCTTGTCTAGAGGATTTTAAAATGCTAGTTGAGGCTTAGCCATCTTTTACTGCTAACATGATTTATTAAAGTAGAACCCTATGAGAAGATGACTAGATGCTATATATAAAATATAACCTTGGTAGGTTAATAAAGGTGATTGAATCCAGTAGTGATCTTATAATTTAATCATTAGCTTTATATACTTCTAATGTTATTTTACAGAAATCCATATTAATATTTGTTCTTAAAATGAAATAACTGCTTAGACAGAAGCAGGGGCCAGGGGTTCAATCCCCAGGCCTGCCATGCCAGCCCCAGCCCCGAGGCACACTGAGACTGCCATTGAGACTAGGCATGGTGATGCATGTCTGTAATCCCAAAGAAATACAAAAAGAAAAAAGAAAAAGATTTCCATTCAGAGAAACAGCACCATTTGGTTTTTGTACTGATTGTGAAAGAAATGCATTTAATAGTCATTGGTTTGAATAAGCATTAAAATAGATCTCACCTTAATTGAGAATATTAGCACAATAGATACACTGTGAAAAAGATGTAAGGGGGTTTAGTAGATCCTGACCTTGTGATTTTGTTTATTGTGGAGGTAAATGTATGTTTACATATAAATAAACCATTAAATAAACTAAAAAAAAAAAAAATGCAAGAAGCTGTTGATGAATAAAAATGGAAGTCAGTTCACAGTGAGATTTAACAGCCCATCCTACATACACAGAAAGGTGGCTCAGTTCCTAGAGAGGAGAGAGATGGAGTTCAGATTGGGCAGGCCTATCACTAATGAATTAATGGAAGCATTGTATAAACGAGGACTTGTGGGATTGGCCCACACAAAGTTTGCCATCTTGTATGGTATATTAGATCAAAATTTCCATGGGCAGCAGGCTCAGAGTCTCCTGGCCAGTATTTCTCCTACTCCTATATAATAGGAAAACTTGTTTTTCTTTCATGGCTTTTTTTGTTTGTTTGTTTTAAGATAGGATCTCACTTTGTAGTGCAAGCTGGCTTTAAACTCATGGTGATCCTTCTGCCTCAGCTTCCTAAGTGCTGGGATTTCTGAGGTGGGCCACTATACCCAGTTTCTTGCATGGTTTTTAGGACAGAATTTTAATCAAATGAACAAAATTTCATGACAGTTTATATCTCAGCTGATAAGAGGCAAAAGAAAAAAATCATAACCACTTTTACTAAGCTAGCTCTTATGTATTAGAGAGACTGTTATGAGATTCTGGCCCTGGGGGTTGGGGACAGGGTACTTATTAGTACTGTCCTTCATGTTTCCTTTCAGAGAAACCAGAATCGGGGATTGAACTCAGGCCCTTGCGCTTGCCAGGGAAACGCGTATTCCACTGAGCCATCTCCCCAGCCCCACTAGTGATCTTTTAAAATATACTTTTAAAATTCAACTACTACTACAATAAATATAACAAAATTATATTTGGTTCATCAACTTTGAGAGACTCAGGACAGTACTTTTTTCCCCCTCTACATAAATTTTCTTGTAGCAAAGAATCATTTTCAGTGCATTTTAATTACTTTAAATTTGCCTCAACTTGGGAAATGAAGAAGACTAGCATTTAGGGAATGAACAACACAGCTCAGAACCTAAAGAATGACTTATTTTGGTTGAGCTCTTATTTATTTCCTAAAGTTTGGCTTAAAGGTTACTCTCTTCATGAAAATTTATTAAACTATTATCACCTCCACTCTGCTTTTTCTACTTTCCTAATTTGTATGATTCTTAAAGGACCTTTGGAAAATGATTGATTGAGGTCATACTGTGCTGTCACTTAATTCACCATATTGAGATAGGCAAGTGGTTAGCCTTAGCAAGACTTAGTTTCTTTTGTGAAATGAGAAAAATGTAAAATGTGTTAATGTGTGTAAAGGTATTAGTAACATGACTTACATATTATATTTTATAAATAGCAATTATTGCCATTCATGAATACAGTTGCCTCATTAATTTATGTGTGTTAACTGATAATGAAGAGGATTAGGAAGAATGAAAAAACTGTAGTAATGAGAGAGGGTGACTTGTTAAGAACAAGAGGGTGATTTGGGATATCCACTGTATATGTGATAAGAGAAATGGTAGAATTAGAGTGAACTCTGGTGATGACCTCCAAGTAATTACTGCATGCCCAGTAATCCAAGTGTGAGAGGCTATGGAGAGGATTAGAAAAGGGGGAGGTTTCATTGGTGCTGGCAGTGAGAGTTGAAAGGTTTTGAGATGAGAGCATAGGTTTATTTATATCCAGGAATAACAGAAAGCTGCCATACCAAATTGAATTGGGAAGGTTATGGTAGAATTGTTGGAAGGCTTTATACCACATTGTCCACTACTAGTGAACAGAGTCATGCTGGTCTTCCCACAAGATGGACCATTAACCAACTCCATGACAAGTTCAAATTCAGAACCAGTGGGAGCATTTGTTTCAACATACATGCACACATGCATACACACACCACTTTTCTTGTTCACTAGAAATGATACTTAACTAAAATGGAAAGGGCTGACAAACTGTTAGATTCAATAGAATGACACTTCCCTAGATAGTGACTCTTAAGACTCTTCAGCAGTATTGTCCTATGTGAGTTGCAGACACAGGCATATAGAAAATGATAATGTAATAAGAGAAAATTTTAGAATCTAAACCTCCTATAAGAAAAGAAATTAGGGGTCTTTGAAAGTACTTTTCTTCTGTGGTATATACACACACAGTTGAGTATTATTCAGTTATAAGAGCAAAGTCTTATCATGTGAGCAAAATGCATGGAACTTGAAGATGTTGTGCTGCATGAAATAAAACAGGCACAGATAGTTAATGCAGCATATTCTGTCATGTGGAAGTTAAAACACATCAGCCTTAAGGTAGAATAGTCATTAGTAGAGATTGTGGCAGTGAGGAATAGGGAGTAAAATTTGATCAATGTACATTGGAGATCCATATGGAAATATCACACTGAACCCATTAACAAGTATACAGTAAACATGTGTTAATAACAAGTTTTAATGCAATGTTATGAAGCTTTCCTCCTGTTTTCTTACAATTCTGTAATTGGAGCTTTTACATCTTGCTTTATCTCGGTCTTAACCATCCAGCAGAAAAGTATAAAAATGAGGTATATAACTTGGGGCCATAATAATAAGTTGAGCTGTAAATTTCTACAGTCAACAATTTCTTCAGATAAGTCACTATTATTGTGGAATGCTGAACTGTTTGATTGTGTCACCGAGTTCAGGCACCTATAATGGTTTAATGACAATGGAGTGCCCATCTTTGAGAGATCTAAACAGTAAAAGGGGGATACAAAGGAAAAACCATGATGTGTTTGTATAAATATGCAATACTTCTGCATAATTCTATGCGAGGTAAGATTTGCACTGATAGTGTTTGGACAGATTATGTCAGCTTCTAGTACTATGGACAACCACTAGAAAGATAACAAGGTAGAAAGTATTAATTATTGAAACTGTGCTATAATTCAGCTTTAAAAAAATAAGTATACAGCTACATTCTCTTAATTCATTGCTTAGAGACATTTGCGATAATAGTGTCTGTAATGCTGGGTGTGGTGGCGCAGGCCTATAATCCCAGCACTCAGGAGGCTGAGGCAGGAGGATTGTTGTGAGTTCGAGACCAGCCTGAGCTACAAAGTGAGCTTAAGGCCAGCCTGAACTGCATAGTGAGACCCTGTCTCAAAAAGACAAAAAAAAAAAAAAAAAAAAGTATTATAACAGTTTATTGATTCCTAGAATAATTATTGACACATAATTAAAACATGACCCTTGAGTTGTTTACAGTATTTAAAAAGAAAGAAATGAAAACCTAGAGATGCTGAGGTATAGATTATTGCAATATTATTGTTCTATATATATATATATCCAATATTGTAGTATGCACTATAACAAAATGCAAAATATGAATAAAAGTACTCAAGGAACCCTAATTCAGGAGAAAGTACAGTAGAATTATTATACTACTGGTTGAAGAATTTAGGTCATCCAAAAATGGTTTGTTGAGGGCCTTGAATTTAACTGGAATTCATATTTTTCCCCAGCAATCACTGAAAAGCATCTGTATGTTTAAGGTCAATCATAGGATTGGTACTGAGAATGAGAAGTAGGCAATATGTCCAGGAAAGGTATATGGTCCAAATGAGATCAAGTGGTACCCTAAGAAAGCATTCCAAATTGAATGCCTTCTGCTGCATTTCACAGTTTTCTATCAGGTTTCTGCCCTGTAGTGACTGTACTGACTGTTGTGTCATCTTCCTTCACTCTGCCTTGCCACAAGTCCAAGCCACTAGGATGACTTAAGGGATCCACCTTTGGTGGAAGACATGGAAATTTAGCCTGGCTTTGCCATATCTACTGTGTAAATTTCTTGTTTGTTTGGTTTTTATTTTGTTTTGTTTATTTTGTTTTGTTTGTTGTTTTGTTTTGTTTTTGGTGCCAAGGACTGAACCCAGGGCTTTCAGCTTGCTAGGCAAGCAATCTACTGCTGAGCCAAATCTCCAGCCCCGTGTCAGTCTCCATATCTTATACAGTATCTATTATCAGAGTTACTAAATAGTCTGGTACATTGTTGAATTACCACAGTGCCTGATATATAATAAGTGTTCAGTGGAAGGACAGCAATAACGATTTCAGCAGTCAGTCAAGATTTAAGTCACATTGCCTGAGATTCAGAGTCACATTCAAAATCACATTCTTTTAGCACTTTGTACTCATCATTCCTCACTCAGATTCTGAAAGCAGAGCAATTTGTCAGATATCTTATATTCTATCCTTAGAAAAGATAAGTTTAGGTCCTATTCCCTCCCAGTCTTTCTGATCTTTCCTCCATTCTGCCACTCTTTCCCTTCACTGAGGTAATGCTGGCCCTTTTGCTCTTCCTTGAGTATACCAGACTCCCACAGGAGAGCCCAGACACACTCAGCTCCCTCAGGTTGTCTATCTCCATGTCTTTCAGAAAGATCTTCCCTATCTGAAGTATTTCTCTGTATCACCTTTTTTTTTTTAATGTATTTAGTACAAGGTCTACAGGGTCTCACTACACAGATCGGACTCTAGTGATTCTCCTGTTTTCATCCTCCCAAGCACTGGGATTACAGGGTTATGCCACCACGCCCAGTCTCAATTGCTGCAGGCCCAGCACAGCAGACCAGGATCAAACCCAGCTGCTGTGTTCTGCCTAAGCAGGCACTTTAGTCTGCTGATGTGTCATCTTAACCTGCTTTGTATTGCTTTGTGGCCCTTCTCACTCTCATACCACCTGAAATTATTTTATGTATTCAGTAGGTATAAATTCCTTCATCAGTGCTGTATTTTTAGTACCTAAAACACTTCAGAGTAGGCAATCAATTGTTTGTTAAATGAAGATTTAAAAGTTTGCATATTGTCAAAACCTAAATTTGAAAATTATTCTGTAAGTCATTCAGTGAGTAGCATAGTTATGAATACTATCAAACAAAAACTAAATTGTGCTTTTCATTTCTTCTAGAAAAATGTTGACTGTGGAGCAGTTGAGAAACTTTCCCTTCGTAAGCAGCGTTTCATGCAGTTTTCTTCATTGGAACATGAAGGAGAATATTACATGACGCCACGAGACTTTCTCTTTTCAGTAATGTTCGAACAAATGGAACGTGAGTTTTCATATTTTTAAGTTAAAAAATTAAACTAGAGCTAAAAAACCTGGTGTGTACTTGAGCAGTGGGAGTTCCTGCTAAGCCCTCACTTATTTAACAGGGTCTCCACCTTACGCTGTGTGCCACTGAGAACCTGTTAGCAAGGCAGTGCTCTCTCCAGGACATTTCTGACACTTGGCTGCTAGAGTGTGGGCATCACTCAGAAGGAAGACTATTATCCCTGCTGCCAGCTCCAGAGCTCCTGCCTCAGATTTGCCTGTAGGAGAGAAGCAGATATAATGAGTATCTCTTAATCTCGTCCCAGAAAAACTAGATTCACTTTCAACAGAAAATGGAGAAATTAAAACTTAAAGTCTACTCAAAAAACAGGTATAGATCAGGATAAAAGGTAATTGGGAGGACATTGATAGAGTCACAAACTAATAGGCTAAACTGAATGCTGTCTACTTTGCAAAAGAACCCCAGGGAAATTGACAGCTGGGAGGAGCTCTGCTGAGTTAAGAAACATGCAGTGTCACCCATGGAAATTATTCCATCAAAGGAGCCCAACTTTGATTGGATTATCACTGGAGCAATTGGTTGTCCTGGGAATTTATGAAAATTGGAAGTTAGTGAAGCTCAGCTCTTATTGTGTGGTTAGGAAAGGAGACTAAGAGCCACTGTTAATGCCTTTAACCCTAGGGTGATTGCTGGCAAAGTCAAGTCTATACCTCTAAGAAACAACATCAGGGGGTTGTCACTGTCAAGAGGGATAGTGGTCACTAATCTAGCTGTCATTTAACCAAGCAAACAACAAGGACAAGCCTAAGAGGGAGGAGAAGTTAGTACTTAGAGTTGCTACAATAGATAATCTAAAATACCCAGTTTCTAATACATGATCAGCCATGCAAGGAAACATGAAAATATGGCATACTAGACAACAGCAAGTAACAGGAACTGCTTGTAATTGCAACCAGATCATCAGATTTATATTTTTTTTAAAAAGACTGAAGGACAATCATTACAATTACATTCAAAAAACTAAAATAAGCCATGATTGAAGGTTGTTTCTACTTGTATTATTCATTTGAATCCAATTAAACCATATCAGTAGGCATTTGCCAAATTGAGAATTCAATGATAATATAGGCCAAATCCTTTATGCATATGATACACTTCATTCTTCATTATGGGTAAGGATTATCTTGATTGTATTCCTATGTACAAATTATGAATAGCAAAACAAGAAAAAGCAGGGCCAACCCACTGGCCCATGGTTTCCATTTATAAACAGAAAAAAACAAGATTCATTAGTTCATGAACTCACTTTCAGTGGCAGTTATCTTTTTGGCCTCCTTGCAAATAATATACTTTATTAATAGCAACTGACAAGGCCTATATAAATCATCTCACAGTATCTACTAAATAGGTACTGCCTGTGCATATCCAGGTTCTTTGGTTGGCTAAGGAGTCGTGCATTGTGTACTGTTAACACCAACAAAATATGCAACTTTGAGACTTAGTTTTTAGCCACATTACCATTTTTCTTTCTTCAAATTCTATTGAATTCCTTTAGCCTTGTATTTTAATTTCAGTGACCTTCATTCTTGCTGTTTATATATATCCATGTCCTTAAACTTGGAATTGCTCCAGTTTTTAAAACTCATTTCAGAATCCCCTCTCTGGCAACAGCTTTTTTTTATTTTTTAAATGGAGGTTGAAGGTGAAACTTTATTGGAAAGAAAAGCTTCTGTCAGAGAGGGACGGAAGGGGGACCCTAGTGGGTTGCCCCTGGCAACAACTATTAACTGTTCTCCTAATTTACCTAGTTTCTCTCATTCCAAAGCTCCTCTCCTTTGGATTTCGTCCTCCCCTCTAGCCACAGGGTTTGTCATTTTGTCATGCTTCCCTGTTTGCCCATGTTGAACTAGCCTGCTGTGAACTGATTGGGGAAAGTCAATTGTGCAGATCAGAGCTACTAAATTTATTCATCTGATTCTCCAAGTTATTTACATATTGGTTAGTTCCCTTGCATTCCCTTCATTGGCTCTTTTGAACTTTTGTTCCTTCTTTCACCCTTTTTCTTTTATCACATTCTTCCTTCCCTTTTTTTTTTTTTTTTTTTTTTTGGTGGAACCAGGGATTGAACTCAGGCCCTTGGGCTTGCCAGGGAAGCACTTATTCCACTGAGCCACCTCCCTGACCCCCTTCCTTCACTTTGTGATATAATCAAATTAAGGCCCTGTTTCCCTCTCACAAGCAAAGAACCTGCACCACATTCCCACCCTTTCTAATCAGAAAGGGTGCACCTCACCCTGCTAGAGCTACACCACTCAGTCTCCTGGTTGCTTCATTTTTTTACTGTTTCATTCATTGCAGCCCACAAACACCCTTTGCTGTCTTGAAAAATCTTCACACATTAGAGATGTATATTTTAGAATTGTCAGAATGTAAGTTCTAATTAGAGCCAAGATACTTCAGATTTCAGAAGTGAATTTAGATAAAAGGAAGTCTAAGGACTGAGCTCTCAGGTGTTCTGAGAGCAATGGGAGAGATGAGAGGAAAGTAAGAACAATTACCTTAAAAGAGGTGAGAGCCATGCCTGGTGATTACAACACTTAAAAAGCTGACACAGGAGAATTACCATGAATTTGAGCCTTCCTGGGTTCCATGATGACTTTGAAGAAAGCCTAAACTATATAGTGAGGCCCAGTCTTTAAAAAAGAGAGAAAAGAAAATAGGAAGGGAAAGTGAGGTATTGTGAAGTTCAAGTAAAGGAAGAGCAGGGAACGTAACTTAAGGAAAGTACTACTGAGAGTAGGGTGAGGACTAAGAATTCACCAGTGGAATGGAGGAATGATGAATCAGGAACCCATTTTATGAAGAAACAGAGTATAGTTTGAAGGGGAGGTGTACAATGCTGCATGTTTGCAAACACAGGGAGAAAACTGGTTGGTACAGAAAGGAAAGGAATAATTTCTAGGACCTAGTTCCTAGACAGACAAGAGGGAGTTGGGTGTATGGTACAACAGAAGCATGAGTTAGCAAGGAGTGCAGAGACTGCCTGGTACAGGGGAAGGAAGGGCGTATGATGGGAGCCATGTGGGAGTTGTTGATCTTCAGTTTCTCTTTGTGTGAATTAGAAGGCACTCATTAGCTGAGAGTAGGGTATGGGAAAAAAGTATTGGTTTACAAAAATAGCCTTTTGAAACAGAAAGAGTTGATGGATTAAGAAATATAATGTGATTGCCAGTGGCCATAGTCAGTTCCCTCTTTATTAATTGTAGATTCAGAGTAATCAGTCTTCAGTATAGTTGTGATATTTTTCCCCACCATGTTCGGCACACAGGTGCTGGTATGGATTAGGCAGAGGTGAATGTAACCAAGGGTAGGATTTGCTAAAATCCTGTGATAAAAGAAATGCAGGGGAATTGATGTGTTCAAAGGGAAAGACTGGTGGCTTCCCATGAAAGCTGGGCCAGGTACAACAAGCATCAGATCAGGTAGATCACAGGGCCCAATGAGACTGAGGATGGTTGGAGTCAGCCTATATAAAGAGGGAAAAGTTTCAGTATTTACTGTACCAGTATCTGTGGGCAAAATTATCTATGGCCTACAAAGCTAGATTTTATCATCAGTGAAAGGGAAGACTAATAGTACCTACCTCAAAACTCTGTAAAGAGTATTGTAGTGCAGGTTAAGCAAAGAAGGCCTGGAACATAGGAAGCTCTGAAATTTTAGCTACTTTTGTATAGTGTACTAATTAGGTTCAAATGCAGAAATGTGGGTACTTATTAGTAATTGAATTCTCCAACTAGAATGATTATAGGGTTTTAAAAACAATTCATGTTTTTAATATTCTATAGTGAGCATTATCATTTCTACATTTTCAAGTGTAACTTAGTTTTAAGTTTCAGTGGTTAAAAACTAAAAACAAAAGTTGATGGATTTATATAAATAGAAGGCTTAAGTATCTGGACAGAGATGATAGAATGGATTTTCATTGTTCTCTAAGGTAGAGCAATGAGATTTGTGCTGTTCTGTGTGTAGATAAACTGTATCATAATTATTGGTAACAATATAAGGGAAAAGTAAGACAGTGCTAACTTGTCCTCTAACACAAATGTATGATACCTTTTATTAGACTGTGATTTTAGCTCAAATTCCCTGAAAGTTTTATCTTCTTTGCCAAGAGACCTTTCATAATACAAATACTCTAAAAATAAGGCTATAGTTTAAGCCTTTATTTAGAAACCTGTTAATAGCAAGCCAAGTGTAAGCAAAAGTAGATCACAGCACAGGTGCAGGGCATTTCTGGGATGTGCAAAAGGCCCTGAGGAAGACACTGCAGGGTGTTGGGCCAAGCCAGGCTTCACTATTCTCCCCAACATCCTCTATCCCTCTGTTTACACTTACAACAGAGGAGATTATGTTACAGATGAGTAAGGAAAAGGAAATAAACAAATAGGAGGGAAGACAGCCAAATTCATATTAACCAGTTAGCACTAACACTTTACTCTGACAAGGGTTATTATGATTAGGCTGGTTGTAGAATTTATCATAGTACAGGTGCCAAAGTTGCTTCTGTGAGCTCATGTCTCTGAGGATTTATCGTGGACTTTTACACTTGATCTTAGCCAAAAGGCTGAAAAGTGATTATTTTGGACTTTAAAATTCTACAAAAGAAGTCTTTTTTTTTTTTTTTTTTTTTTTTTTAAAGTTTAACATTCAATTTATTATTTCTTTCTCAAGAGTTTTCTTCAGTCCATTAAGACCAGCTCCCCTTACATGGGCTTTGGTGGAGGTCGTGGGGCAGCACCAGCAGGCCTAAATCGGGGCGGAGGAGTTCGGTCCTTGCGAGCTTCACGAGATCGATTTCTGACCACTTTGCTGTGAATAGCACAACTCACACAGTAATGCAGCTTCACATACAGCTTGGGAAGCACATAACCGTCGAAGACACTCGCTTCGGAAATGTCCCTGA
>PVKA01018336.1:0-44059 GCA_004027165.1 Ctenomys sociabilis
AGGAGGATTGTTGTGAGTTCGAGACCAGCCTGAGCTACAAAGTGAGCTTAGGCCAGCCTGAACTGCATAGTGAGACCCTGTCTCAAAAAGACAAAAAAAAAAAAAAAAAAAAAAAAAAAAAAAAAAAAAAAAAAAAAAAAAAAAAAAAAAAAAAAAAAAAAAAAAAAAAAAAAAAAAAAAAAAAAAAAAAAAAAAAAAAAAAAAAAAAAATTAGCCAACATTATACTACATAGACAAAAACTGAAAGCTTTCACTTGAAAATCAGGAGCAAATCAAGGATGTAGATCCTCCACTCTTACTCAAGGTTTATGTAGAGCAATTAGACAAGAGAAAGAAGTAAAAGGAATAATGATAGGAAAGGAAGAAATGAAATTATCACTATTTGCTAATAACTGATGTTTTACATAGAAAATTCCAAAAAGTCCACTAAAAAAAACTGCTAGATTTAATAAGCAAATTCAGTAGTATAGTTGGATACAAAATCAGCACTCAAAAATCAATACTGCCAGTGAGATGGCTAAATAAATAAATAAATTTGATTGGGACTGGAGTAATGGCTCAGTGGAATAAGTGCTTCCCTGGCAAACACAAGGGTCTGAGTTCAATACCCAGTCCCCCTGCAAAAAAAAAAAAAAAAAATCAATACCTCCTATACACCAATAACAAACTCAGTGAGAGAGAAATTTGGGGAAAAACATCTTTCACAACAGCATCCAAAAAAACCAAAATACCTACTATTTTGTTCAATCAAACAAAGGATGTAAAATACCTCTATGAAAACTACAGTACTCTGAAAAAGAAGATGGAAGCAGGTATCAGAAAATGGAAAGATATCCCCTGATCTTGGATAAGAAGAACCAATATAGTGAAAAATGGCCATATTGCTAAAACTGTTACACAGATTTAATACATTTTCAATCACAATTCCAGCAGTACACTCACAGTATTAAGAGAAAACAATACTAAAATTGGAACCAGAGGAGACCTAAAGTAACAGGCAACTCAGGGGCAACAAAGACAAAGCAGGGGGCATCATAACCCCTGACTTTAGGGCCAGCAAAATAGCTCAGCAGACTAAAGTGCCTTCTTAGGTGCAGGGAATGGGGTTTGATCCCCAGCACGCTATGTTGGCCCTGTCCCTGAGGCACACTGAGATGGCAACTGAGACTGGGCATGGTGGCACACACCTATAATCCCAGCACTTGGGAGGTTGAAAACAGGAGGATCACTATGAATCTGACATGTGTAATGAGACCCTGTAGACTCTGTACTAAATCCATGAAAAAAAAAAAAAAAAAAAAAACTTATGTTAAATTATACTATAAACCCATTTTGAAAAAAATGGCATAGCACTGAGAAAAAAAAAAAAAAAAAAAGACAAAAAGAGCAATGAAACAGATTAGTAAATGCAGAAACAACACTAGACATATTCAGCCATCTTATATTTGACAAAGGGGCCAAATACATACACTGAAAGAAAGCCTCATTAATAAAATAGTGCTGTGCATGTCTAAACTTAAAATTGGACCAACATCTTTCACTATGTACTAAACTAAATTTGAAATGGATCACAGATCAAAATATTAAGACAGAAACATTAAATCTGCTAGGAAGATAGAATAGGTAAAACTCTTAAAAATTGGAATAGACAAAGACTTTTTGCATAAAATCCTAATTGCACAAGAACTATCACACAGAATCAACAAATGGGATCTCATGTTACTGAAGAGCTTTTGCAAAGCAAGAGAAATCACCAAGAGAGTAAAGAGATAATACACAGTGTGCAGAAAAAAACTCTTTCTGGATTTTCATTAGACAAAGGTTACTATGGAGAACATATAAAAAAAAAAAAAATCAGACCTCCCAAATTTAAAGACCCAATCCAAAAATAGGCATCAGAGATGAACACACTTTTCAGATGCAGAAACCTAATAGCAAATAAATGTAAGAAAAAAATGTTCAACATCATTGGTCAGTCAAGAGATGAAAATTGGAACAACACTGACATTCCACCTTATCCCAGAAAAAATGGCTATTATCAAGAAATGTACCAATAACAAATGCTGGAAGGTCTGTGGGGAGAAAGTAAGCCTCCACTGTTGGAGTGCAGACTGGTACAACCACTGTGAAAATCAGTGTGGAGATTATTCAAAAAACTAGGATTTGGAGGTCCCTTTTGACCTAGATATTCTCCTTCTGGGTGTCTTTCCAGCAGAACTGAAAACAGCATACCACAAAGAAATATATGCACCAAAGTTTATAGCAGCACAATTTGTAATAGCTACATTTTGGAAGCAACTCAAACTGAGCAATGGATAAAAAAGATGTGCCCTTTTTATATATGCAGTATTAGCCATAAAGAAGGATAAGCTGGAGACTTAGAAGTACATGGATGCAACTTGAGACCATACTCATAAGTGAAACAAACCAGATGCAAATATGTAAACACTGTATTGTCTCTCTAGTGTGATAATGTGAAGAGATAAATGAGATCTAAAATGTGCAACAGGTACTATAAAATGGGAAGAAGCTTCAAAAAGGAAACTGGTTTGGGGGAATGGAAGGGAAAAGCAAAAGGGAGAAACATATTGTACATATGTTAAAATAATTATTCTACTAATTTATTTCTGTTTATTGAAAAGATAGGTTTGTGCTTCAGCTGGTATACTTTACAAGTATCTAATTTAAAGATAACAATATACAATGTAGTAAAAATTAACAAAAAAAACTAAACACTATTCACAATAATCACTACATCTGCTTCTGCTTGCTACCAAACTACCCCATTAAATTTCCAAATTTTATTTTACTTTTCATTTAACCACACTCTTTTTTTCTTCTACTTCAACTTACAAGTTTTGAATAATTTTTTGTAATACATTCTTAACATTCTAGAATTTGTTATATACCATTCAGGATCAGGGTAAAACTGTGTTCTCTCACTGCAATAAAAGCTCTAATTTCTCTGCTACTTAAACAGAATTCTTTAGAGAGGTGAAAGATAAGGGAATAGTGGAAGTGAAAAGTAGTGAGACTTTAAAAAAAGCCTCAATTAACCACTGGTTTTTAATAACAGAGACACAGATATACAGACACACAAAAATAAAAACCGCCCTACCCCAAAGAAAGAGATAACTTTGTGCCATCGCTGCCAATATTGTCAGCTAGCTCTTTATATTAACACTAAGTATACCACTACTGGAGTAGAAAACTGTGTTTCATTTTTGATCCTTACGTGTTTTATAAAATAGAAGCCGCTAGAAAAATACTTTTGAATGTTGAAAACATTCAAAAAACTTAAAAATGAAACAAAGCTTCAAATAACTTAAGAACACTTTTCTTATATGTGCAGACATACTCTACACATACATCTACAAACTACCAGTACCTGAAACTTACTTTGAAATATATAAAAACATGAACTGATAACTACAATAATAAATGGCTAGATCATCTATTAAACAAAAAACATTAAAGAACCAACAAGCTTACTAACTTTCTAGTCAATATACTAGTATAAAAATGTACGAATTTCCAAATTAATAAATTAAAAACCTAAGAATAAAAAATGATAATTCAAAAAATTCACTAAAGGTCTATAAACAGTTTTAAGAATATAATTACATTTTCAAAATCTATGTAATAACCCTATCTACAATTTTGTGATTTCAAATTCAAAAATCTCAACTAAGAAAATAATGAAAATGAAAAGACATGACTAAAAAAGATAGCCACTTAAATATACCCAAAAATACTACCAAAAGCTAGCAACAAAACATGTTTTAGAGTACCCCTGTCATCTTGAGAGTCATACACCAACCAATATGTTCAATGTAGTCTTGGTGAAAACCTCAGCCTCAAATTCCTTAAAAAAGGAATTTTTAAATGATCTTGATGAAATAATTCTAAAACATATTTTTAAAAAAGAATAATTAAATTATCTAGTTAATGTAGGAGCTAGGCACTATGGTGTGTGCCTGTTATTCTAGCACTCATAAGGCTGGGGTACGTGGCTCTCTGTGAGTTTGAGACCAGCCTGGGCTACAAAGTGAGTTCCAGGCTAGCCTGAACTGCACGGCGAGACCTTGTCTCAAACAGACAAAAATAAATAAGTAAATATAAAGTCAATATAATGTGTACATGACAGAATAATCTGTTCCTTTATAAATAAATATTGTAACCTATATTATAAAATCTTACTAATAGGCATGTCAGAAAAGGAAAACAGGTAGATGAATAAAAGAGATGATCTAGAAATATTGTATTAAAATCTCTTTCAAATGGAGATAATAAAGAATTATGCAATACATGAATTATATCAAGACCAAAAGCAATACATGCCTAAATGTTTTAGATAAATCAACACATTGTATGCAGAAATTATAAACATAAATACAAGAATGCATGTATTTAACAAAATTTTGTGTAGTACAATTACTTCATAAGGGAAAGAAAAATGAGAAGTTTGACTACACATCAACATTTTTGCTGAGTAAAAATAACATTTAAAATGGAAATGACAGGACTGGCAAAATAGCTGAGTGGACTAAGTGCCTGCTCTGGCAAGCACAAGGACCAGGGTTCCATCCCCAGTCACCACCTGCTATGCTGGCTCCACCCCGGGCATGCTGAACTGGACACAGAGTTTGGCGTGGTGACACATGTCTGCAATCCTAGCACAGGAGAGGTTGAGAACAGGAGCATTACTAGGAGTCCAAGCTATGTAGTGAGACCCTGTACCAAATACATAAATAAAAAAATAATAATAATTAAATAAAAAAGAAATAACAATGTGCTAAAAACCTTTACATGTATGACCAAAAAGTTGTTACAACTTAGTCTGATAAGCATTCCTTTATAAAAAATGAAGAAAAGGATCACCATACACATTCATGAAACCAACCAATCTCAGATTAAAGACAAAGGGGAGAGTGGTGGGAAGATAGTTAAGTGGCCTAAGCGCCTGCCTGGCAAACACAAGGTCCCAAGTTCAATCCCCAGTATCACACCATGCCAGCCCCGGAGCCCTGGACACCCCAAGCTGGTGCTGAAACTGATGTGGCAGCACACATCTGTAATACCAGTGCTGGGGAGGCTGGGACAGGAGGATCACTATGAGTCCAAGCTGTGTAGTGAGACCTTGGATCAAAAATAAAATAAAATGTCAAAAGAAGGGGAGGAGAAAAAGTATGTCCATGTGGAACATGTAGTTTTTCTTGTCAACATTCCCTAAACAAGAGTATATGACAATTATTTACATACAAATTTTATTAACTATTATAAGTCTTCTTGGGATGATGTAAAGTATACAGGCAAATTCAAAGGCTGAGGCAGTAAGACTGTCATGAGTTGAGGCCAAACTGATCTACGTACTGAGTTCAAAGTCAGACTGAACTGAATAGCAAGACTTGTATCTCCAAAAATAAATACATAAATAAAATATAATGATAATGATAACAGTAAAATGTTCCAAGCATACCCCCACCCCCATGTTTACTAAGATGAAAATGTAGTGGGAAGGTAATATTGGGCCCAGGGTATCAGGCACAGAGCATATGTTCTGCTACTGAGCTTCACCCTCAGTCCATTTTCAGTTCTAGTCCTATTGGCTTAAAAAGCTTATACAGAAAGTCATCTATTTGCAATGCCGTTTTTAAAACAAAATGAGTATTTTATGCCTACTACTATATCATCAAGAAGGCTCTGTGGTTCATATCTGCTGGTTTTCTCACAGTAAATTTTTTATCCAGTTGCTTGAGCTTCAAGGCCTCCTATCTAACCTCAAAGTTCTACATTTTTTAATTTTTCTATTCCGTGTAACACATGACAAACCGTTACCTAGTAAGAAACCTTCTAGAGAAAACAATTAGTTTAAAGGGGAAAGTTCTTACTAGCTGGAAAAAAAAAAAAATAGATTTGCCTACTTCCTTGCTGTTTTTATAATTCTTATAATTTAGATACCCTGTTTAGCATTAAAGGATGAGTTTAGAATTAGAAAAAACAAAGTTTTCTGAAACTGTGGTTATTCTTTTCCTCTTGCTAACATCACACACTTTTTGTCACCTCAGTATTAGGAAACAGCATGCAAAACTGCCTAGGAGAAAGAAATCCATAGGAAGTAAAACCTATTTGTACTGAGTCAGAATGAAAAGTATTTTATCCCTTAGTCAAAATATTTCTGCAAATCCAGCAATGAGGCAGTATCAAACTTGGTACAGTAAGCAAGGAAAGCTTGCTTATCCAGCAATTATACTTTCCACTTATCTCTCACACTTACTTTATTTGGATTATCACAATAAACCTCTGAAGTAGCTTTATTTCATAGATCACATAGTGCTTCATGTGACATATTCAATTATCACACAATTAGTGCCACTGTGACAATTCCAGATAATAAACTCTTCTTACTGACCATCACTGCTTCTCCAATTTAAAACTCAGTAGCAGCAGCACCTATGCCCATCCTCTTGGAAACAAGGATATTCTATTCAGAATGAAACTTTTCAGATTTTAAGGTTAGCAGTTTCCAGGGGAGAATAACTGTGGACATTTCTGCTGATAGAGGTTTAGTGAAACTGTTTTCTCAGATACCACTGACAAAAAAGGTATGATTTCACAGCTAGTATTCAGGTGATATAATGATAGGTCACTCCTTACCCCTAAAAATTCCTTCCTTGGCTTCTGGTACACCATAGGAATTTAGTTTCTTCATATCCTGTTGGCCACAAAGGCTCCTTCTGCTAAACTTTCCAAGTTCAAATTATCAAGTCTCAATCCTTGAACCTTTTCTCAATCTACCCTACCAAAATGATCTTGACTCTGACCTACAAGTGACACAAAATTTAAGCATCTTCAAATCTCTCCTCTGTATTCTTGACTTCCATACTGTTATTGTCTACTTGGTATGTTCATGTGATATGGATGACTAAGAAACATCTCTAACTTCACAGATCTACAGCTCTTGTAGCCTAGACAATGCCAATTATTTAACTCAACTCCCATAGCCATACTTGCAAATCCTCCAGGCCACTAAATTATCCACCAAACTGCCAGTCATTTAAAAGTGCAACCCAATTCTTTTGTCATTTTCCTGCTCAAAGCCTCAAACTCAATTTCGACAGCATTTAAATAAATCCTTAAAACTCTATCCAATTTCAACTCCTCCCCACTCTTTACTCACCTCTAGTTATACTGGCCTCTTTGTTCTCCAAATTCATTCAATCCTTTCCTTCCTCAGAACCATAGCACCTAAACAAAATATTCTCAACCCAGATACTGGCACAGCATGCTTCCTTCCCTAATGTAAGTCTGCTAAATGTCACCTACTCAGATACCCCACCCACTTGAAAATAGCAACCCTCAAGATGTATGAGACTATCTTTTGAATCAAAGAAGGAAAAAGGCTTAACATACATATTTATATTTGCTTGTACTAAAGAATATATATTAAAAAGTGTCTCACTGGTTCTTATAAAGTGGTAAGAGCACACAAAGAATGAGCATAAGGAATTTCCAAATTATGTTTTTTGAAAATACTGAAAGAAGGCCCAAAAACTGTCCCAATTATTTTTTGAACTTATTCTGAGTCCTTTCCAACATTAAGTCCTTTCCAGACTTCAAGAATATGGAACCCTGCAAGCTTACTGTGATTGGAACTAAGGCTGCCCCAAGGGAAACAAATCATCTTCTGAAGAGAACGAAAGTGTCTCCTCAAGTGACACCAAATGACTTGCACTGATCTTGGAGAACCAGATCTGAGAACTGATCAGTCTGACCACAGTTAGACCAAGGCTGCTTGAGTATGCATATTTCTTGAGTACATTTTTGTTGCCCTTCCATGTAATTCCAAAGCTCCCATCAGTGCCCAAAGTCAGGGCAGTGGGCCCCATTTCCTATGTAGTCACGATGAATTATAAATTCTTATTTCACCACAACTCATCTCTGTCTGATTTGACCTTAGAGGTAACAGGTTACATATGGTATGTTGAGGATTCAGATTCTGCCCCATCAGGTTTATGGCTAAAACTCCATTTGAATGTACTGGCCCTTGAAATGTAAAACTATGATATTTATGGCAATCTTCTCTCATTATCTGTTTACCCTCATTAATTTCTTCCTATATTCTCAGTACTGGAAAAATGATACTGGAGCCTTTGTACTGTGGTACAACCCTAACTCTTAATATTTTTTGTTTAAGAGACAAGATATTGTTAAATTGTTAGGCTTCCCATGCTAGGCTTAAACTCACATCCTGCCTCAGCCTCCCAAATAGCTGTAATTACAGGAATGTGCTACACTGCACTGATTAATTTCTTCATGTAATTGTACAACTCTGTTTTACTCACTAACCTTTATCTGTTCATTGTATAAATTAAAAATTAGCTTTATCCAATTCCTCTACTAAAGAATATACCAATTTTCTCCTTAGTAAAAACAAAATAAAATATCCAAATGGTTTTCACTATCATTTTGTTGTTAGCCTCTCCTAGCATATTTTGTTTACGTAATACTTACTCTGTTTGTAACTCTGCTTGGCATTGTCCTTGGCTGTATACATGAAACAGGATGAAGATACCAGAGGTGTGCATTGGTAAATCTATGTGTCAAAAAGCCTAGAAGGGAAGCTAATCCCTTCTATGATGAAATCATGATTCAACATCTCAAAAGTTTCACAAGGTAAAATTTAATTTAAAAAATACAAGCACATTACTTAAAAAGCTTCCACTACATGTATATACAGAATGGAAGACCTGGCTAACTGTAAAGGTACTGTTTTATATTGACATTTATCAATGGTTTCTAGAGAAACTTTACAAAAATCAAAATGGAGAACACAAGGATGCAAACATTTTATTGGCTAAGAAAACTAATTAAATCAAAACAAAAACCCACTACCAATATCAAAGGAAATACCATCGACTAAAATAAAATCATTTCACAAAGAAAAGCCAGCCACCTTAATATTGGAAGAGTAAAGTACAAAATCTGAAAAAATAATCCCTTGAGTTATACAAATATTAATTGAATAGTCATAATATTTTTTCATTCTTTTCTGCTTAAAAGTGAAGTATTAAAGCTGTTTAACAGCTGGTGAATCTGTGGACTGTAAACAAAAGTGTATCTCATATAAAATGGGAGTTTCAGAACACTGTATGTTCAGACCACAATTATAAAATTAATATGGAAAAAGGATCAGAAGAAAAGAACACCACTAAAAAAATGACTAAATCCAACTGACAGAGGTAAGCAAAGGAAACCATAGCATGTGAAATGTTAAGTGGAAGAACATTTAAAAAACAGAATAATCTAACAGAAACCCACTATACTGAGAAAACCTTATTGTATCTCAACTTATGACAGTATAATGATCAATTTGAAGATGCTAGATAGCAAAGCAGAGAAAAGCTCAACTTACATAATATCTTCCTATTAAAAACTCTTCAAAACTAGGCTTTCTAGTTTTGCAGGGAGGGATTAATGGAAGAGCAAGATTCAATAACATCTCAGGAATATTAGCATTAGGTGGCACACTGAATGGATGACTTATAAAGTTCTGTCCAATTCTAAACTTCAGTGTGTCACTGGGATGGAAAAAGTATTGCCCTTTAAGTTGCTAAAATAGATGAGTAAAAAGGATTTAAAGACAAAGATTCAGTGATAGGTTCTACACCTTATTGAGTAATACATGGCAAAAACAGATACTCACTAACACTGTGCTTTAAAATTTTTCACCTTTAAGTGTATAAATACCTAACTAGGAAAACAGTTGCATAAATTCAGTATGTATTCATAAGCACAGAGACACAGACATGCACCCATACAGGAGGTGGGAGAGGAATGTCTCTGGCACTCAGTTGATCCATACGTTGTAGGCATTCACGCATTCAAAAAATTTCATGCCACATAAGGTAATAATTCTGTCTTTTTTAAAAAATAATAGATTGAATAACTTCTTTTCTGCTCTGTCTCACTTGTTTTTCAAATCTAAGCAAGGTACATTTGGGTTTGTTTTTTTTTTTCCAGTACTATGCAATCACTACTTGCATGTAAATAATGTTATGATGTTTTGTTTAATCTTCCCTTTGTTGTTCACTTTTCTGACTTTGACATAAAACTAGTCTTACTACATGCTGGCTATTATGCACTCTCGTTAAAGAATTGTATACTGTTGAACAATCGTTTCAACTGGAAAATACAGTACATCAGTCTCATCAACCACAGATGTTTTATAGTCTTTTTGTACCTCAAAATGGCTTACTCATTGCTGAATATATCCCTCATGAAATATTTAAGTAAACAAAAACCCATTCATTGAGTAATTATTGTGAGTAATCTTCATTACTAACAAATGTTTAATGAAAAAATATGGTCCAAGACTTTTCCTCATTAGTAATAAACCTATTTCTTACTGAAAGAGATCAACCTTCAATGTAGCAATCAATAACTGTTCAACGAAGTATTTTCAGATGGTATGTAATTGATCTTTTATTCTTCCAGAAAATCTGCAACTGTACAGACATCTTAGTTTGCAATTAAGCACCATGCACTCAGATACTTAACAGAAAAGCACACTGCTTAACATTTCTTATGTTTAAGACAGGAAAAAAAGAACAATTACAAACTAACTATAATAGTGAATATTTTTCAGGAACTGCATTTTCTAACACACTGAGAAGCTTAAATATATACCATATTTAGTACTACATGTATAGTTTTATTACTATCAGATACAAAAATAAAAGTTTTATTTATAGATAAATAACTAGAAACTGCTACTTGGAACAAACTATTAAGTTCAGAACTTTTAAAAGTATCTTGGGATATTTTAATTGAGGTGTGCATTAATATGAAGAATGATGCTAGTGTTTACACTGAAAATTTCATTATTTTAGTGATTAAAAAATATGAAACGTAGATTACAAAATTTTAGAAAACCATGAAGCTTATTAGTAGTATTACAATTAAAAATTTCATTGAATATACTTCTTCAAATGCAGTTTAATTACCGATCATTTTTCTTTAAGTTGGTTGAAATTTGAGAAGCGAATTCTGAAGAAAATGCCTCTTATCCCAGCACTCTGGGAGGCAGAAATAGGAGGAACTCAACTTCAAGCAAGGCCTGCCCAAGTTCATGACTTGGACAGATCATTAAGGAGAACTTGTCTCTAACATTAAAAAGGGTTAGGGGATTAGCTCAGGACAAAGGTCCTTGCTCAATCCCCAGTTAATGGAGGGGAGTGAGAAAAAGACTTAATGTAAGGCAATAAAAAGCATTTTATGTGGCAAAAACAACTCATCAACAACATAATGTCTCTCAAAAAGTAAGTTCAAATTGAAAATAATTCAGTAACAAAAAAATCAACTTCATAAGTTTCTATGAGGAAACGTTATTCATAACACTTTATACTGTTGATCACATTATAAAGCAACTCACAAATGTATCTTACTATTAACAATATAGGGTTAGGGTTATATATATATAGGGTTATATATATAGGGTTACTACTAATAAGTAGTAAGACAACTGTGAGAACCAAATCCATTGATACAATTCAAAGAGTTGCCTTCCAATAGTTTGGGTTGGGCAGACAAGAAAGTTAACTTTCCAAGCTTTAATACGTCCCTCTATCTCTGTCAAGTGCTTTTTAAATAAATACAAAATTCTATGATCATTACACAGGAAGAATTAAACGGTCTGCTTTTTAAAAACAATGGCAGAAAAATAAAAAATGGCTTGTAACTTGCTATTTATCAATGTAGCTGAATTTTTGAGTATTTACAGCTTCAGCAGGTAGAGCTTATCAATGAGGATCGAGATACTGTATGCATCGTGTAACTCCCTCACATTGTTTCTCCACCTCCTCCTCCCTATCTTGCTTTCATCCTTCTGCTTGTTTTAAGCAGACCAGCAGAAAAGGCCTTGAAGCACTGTAAATTTAAGATTCAAACATATTTAAAAGATATGTTTTGAACCAAATGTATTCTCAACAAATTCCTGCCAAACACCTGAATTCTCACTAACAAACGTTTTCAGAAACATGCCATTTATTTTTATTGTTTAAAAAATAAATAAGAAACATGTATTCTAATCTATTCCCTTAGGAACAAGAATGCCTTTCCCACACAAATGACAAAAACAATCCTTTTCCTTCATTTCCCTGCTACACAGCAGCTTCCTTGTCTATCTTCCCTACCCAGTCATAATTTCATATTGATCACTTTGGCAGACTCGGACTCCATTGGTTATAATCTCTGTCTTCTTTATATGCTTGGGGAAAAAATAAGTAAAACTCTACTGAAAACCAGAAAGAGATTGGGGTTTTAAAACGTAAATCCCATGTCTTCCCGCTCGGTGTTAGGAAGCTGCTAATATGTTTTCCCCTTGCAAAAATGGAAGGAAAGTATACCAAAGCCCTACGTTTCAATCCTAGGACAATGAAGCCGACAGGAAGCCACTCTCTCCTCCCCCGGGCTTACGGAGCCATAGGTGACGCGGGGTGCAGCCGCCAGGCTGGGTGCGTGACACGACGTCTTCCTCGCCCTCTCAACGCGGCCACTCCTCTGACCTCCCCCAAACCGGCTCTCGCTCCGAAAGCAACATACAATAGGGAAGGGCACACTGCTCGGTCCTGGGATGGGGGAAAATCCCGAACCCCGGCGGCCGCGCAGCCATTCCCTCCAATGCTCCGCCCGCACCCTGCGCCAACCGCTTACGGCGCAGGGAGAAGGGTGCACAAAGCCGGGTGGCGCGGAGTAGAACTATACCCCGCGGGGCGAAGGGAAGGTGGCGGCGGCCGGGAAGAGCTGGGGTCGCTGCACCCGAGGGACCCGGGAGCGGGGTGGGGGATGGGGAGCCCGGGGCGGGGCGGCGGGGTCTCGGGAGCATCCAGGCAGCGCGCCCTTCGCCGCCCGGGCCGCGTCCCCGCCCCGCCGCTGGCCGCGCCCGGACCCGCTTCAGATCCGAGGAGATGGTGGAGGAGCGGCCGGCGCATCACTTACCCCTCACGGTGGAGAGAGGGACCGGCGGGGAGGCGGGGCGCTTAGCGTCCCGTGAGTCTTTAGCACGCCATCCCCCCACACCCTCTGGTCATCGTCGCCGCCGCCGCCGCTGTCGTCGTCGTTGCTCGCACGGCCGAGCTGCAGGCCCCTCAGCTCCTCTGGGCAATAACGTTATTCCACACACGCCCCACACATAGCGGTAACGGCAGAGAGCGGCCGCTTAGTGCGCAGGCGCCTTGGGGAAAGGGCGAGGAGCCAGGCCCTATCCCCTCCTCCCGCCGGGTCCAACGGTCTCTTACTGCGCAGGCGCCGGTCCTAAACAATGAAAAAGACTTGTGCCGAGGGTCTCACCCACACGCTTCTCCAGCTGCCTACTGCGCAGGCGTGTCCCCCAAAGACCGGCAGGAACAATGAACCAGACCCGGGCGATAGTCGGGACAGCAACCAACATGGACTACATTTCCCAGCGGGCAGTCCGCCAACTCCAAGCCGAGGTCGGGTTGCTGGGCATGCTAGGAGTTGTAGTGACTGCCCCCCCCTTCACAGGCTAGCGCTGTTTGGAAGATTTACAGCTTCTTTGCTTGAAAATTTACTTCACCGTTTAGATAGATGTAGCAACTGAAACAGGTTTAGAGCTTATTTACAGGCTTCCTTCAGAAGCCTTGGGGGTCAACTACCTACGAGCCCATTTTGAAACGTCAAGTCCTTCAGTGAGCCCCCTTTCGGTCAGCTGGGTGGTCCACAAGACGCAAGTCTGAGAAGAAGGCGGGACTCAACGGGGCTGGACTAGAGGGAAAGGGCGGAACCTCCAATACTGTCTCTTGGCAACAGGCTTCGACCGCCCAACCGCCTGAACAAATACTCTCTGGGAATTGTAGTGTAGCTAAAAGGTCGGAGGCTGCAGACTTGGAGATTGTGAACTACAACTCCCGGCGTCCACCGCGAGGGCCACTAGGTGGGAGGAGGCCCCAAGCGCTCATTCCGGAGTTTTGGGCTCCCCAGTGACAGCAGCGGCAGGAAGCAGCAGGCGTCCCCTCAGTACTAGGCCTGTCCTAGGGGAGACTGCACTGGGCAGATCCCCACGTAGCTCCTATCTCTGGGCCTAGAGTCTGTGCATGGCGAAGTCCCCAGGGAACTCTACCCTGGAGGAGATTCTGGGGCAATATCAACGGAGTCTCCGGGGTGAGTTGCTCCGAACCTCTGTGCTAGCGAGCGCCTTGGTACCCAGGGCTTTAGTGGGCGGGAACAAATCAGGTCCCCTTCCTTACACCTCACTGAGGCTAAAGCCAGGCTGTCTAAGAAGAAGATGGATGTAGCTCTGGTTTTGAGGAAGATAAAAAATTTCTTCACGCTTAAGCATCGTTGTTTCCTTTGATTCTCACAGTAGTTTCCTGGCTTTCTCAACTAGTGGCAGGAGAAACTCGTGGATGGTTCCATGCCACTTTGGCCTCTTTTCCATACTGGCCGTTTAAGCCAATACATTCATAATTCACACTTTATACACAAAGTATGGTGTCTGTGATTGAAGGTTACTGAAAGACCAGGGGGGAAGCATCAATGGTAATTTTAGTCACAGCAATTTGCTACTAGTGTGCAGTAAGTCATTTAAAACTTAAGACAGCGTAATCTTATTTTACACAGAAAGGAATCAGAGCTCAGTGAGGCTGAGTTACAGGTCAAAGCCTACACAGCTGGTGTGTAGCAGAGCCAAGTCTTAAATTCAGGGATGCCTACCTTCCAAACCTATTTTTAGTTAATTCAGGTTTTCTGATTATAGTACCTATGAGTGATTATCTGCTGAAGTGATGTACAAACTTGGAGATGACTGCTATCTTGGACAACATATACATAACTTCTTGACAAACAGGAATTATGACAAGCAAATGAAATAACCCACTTAAAGCAGTGATTTTCAGACTTCTTTAAAAAGTGTTACTCATAGTAAGAAATGCATTTTTATACAGTATATATATACATATATACACATGTATATATACACATGTATACTGTAAGCACTATAAATGCTTTACTAAAGATTGGTGATACTACTAGGTGCCATAAAACTTCTCTAGGTTATGATGAGTGAAAATTTAGAGCCCCAAATTATTCAGTAAACATATATATTTTTTTGCTACTCCATGTGCTGTGTTAGGCACACATTCTGGGATGGAAAAAAGACCAAGATAAAGTCCCTGTTCCCATGGAGTATCTAGATTAGTGAGGAGAAAGATAATAGAGTAATTGCTGATTATTTAAAAATAAGGATGAGGATCAGTGCTTGGCACATGAGCACTCATGAAATGTTAGGTGCTGCTTATATGTGGTACTTGAAAGAAAATGAAGGGTTTTTTTTTGTTTGTTTTTTATTGTTGCTTTTAAGGAGGTTAGAAAATGCTTTTTCAGGAGTTTAGACTTGGTCTACATCTATCATATTGTTAAAAACTATCAACATTCTCAGCATTCAGGCTGCAACATTTTAAAAATTAAAAGAATCAGTTTTAACACCTTCATTAGCATAAAGCATTCAAGAGCTCTTATCTATAGAAGAAACCACTCCCAAGTTTTCATTTGAAAGCAAGAAAATTATTGTGCCCGACAATATGAGTAATTTCACTTAATTTTTTTAGATTGGTAAAAATTTTCTGTTTTCCATTGTATTTCTTTTAATGGTTTCCTTCTTTTTGCCTAGTTCTGAGCCTTTATGTAACTATTGGCTTAAGTTAAGTCCAAATGTTTAATATCATTGATACTGCTTTCAGTATTTAGAGAATGAAGTTTTCATTTAAAGTTAATACATTTTAAGATTAATTTATAATTTATATTTAGAGTATAGAAATGTAAATGGAAACATTTCATCCAGCACAAAAATTTTAAAAAATGTTAAACAGTTTTTTAAAATTTAGCCATAATTTGACCATTGAATTATGAAATGGAACCTGAAATTATGCATAGGTTTTTCAGGAAGTATCATTTATGTAGTAGCATTTTTATTTTTAAATACTAGTTTATGTTATAGCTTTGAGAATTAACCCTGAACTTCACCACACTCAAAAGTTCTTCACTTTACAAATATATATTTGCAATTATAAAGAAAAATTTGCAAATATAAATTACTTTTAGCAAAGACACTTGTAAGGTGAAATTGTGTGTTTCTGAACAATCAAAATTGCTAGAGTTATTTTATATGTGGGCCATCATTATTTCTGTGATTTTGCCTAATTCAGAATTGTGTTACTAGGATGTTTTGCATCATTCGTACTTAATGCAAGACTCTAAGTAGTCTTTCCTCATTAGTTAATCGTATCACACATCTGTACATATAATCACACATCTGTACATATGATCATTAATACTGTGTATTATATTCTGGTTTCTCCTGATCGTAACAATTTTTCACCTATTATTAATACCTTATATTTTTGTTAAGCCAGAAAAAGACCCATAAAAATGCAAAAAGCCTTCACAATTTTCTAGTACCTCTAGATTTCATAACTTTCCTACTTTTATTCATTTTAAATGTAACTTTTTGTTGGGAGGCTGAGGCAGGAGGATTGTTGTGAGTTCAAGACCAGCTTGAGCTACAAAGTGAGCTTAAGGCCAGTCTGAACTGCATAGTGAGACCCTGTCTCAAAAAGACAAAAATAAATAAATAAATAAAAAATAAATGTAACTTTTTGGAACTATTATAGTATACTAAGAATTTGAAGGGCAATTGTGAAAAGCAGAGTCAGTGTTCAAAGGTTACTTTTTTTACCTAAAGCCTGAATTTAGTTTTTTTACCTAAAGCCTGAGAGGAGTCCTTGATTCTCCTGCATCTGATGGTGCTGAAGCAAAGGTAGAAATACAAAGCCCTATTTGCAGAGTCTACGCTCACTTCTCATTCTTAACCTCACACTTTCTAGATGTCTTCAGTTTGATCCCTTCAAAGAACCCTCCTGTTTTGTTTGTTCATTATTTAAAGTTTTTTTGTTTGTTTGTTTGTATTTTTGGGTTTTTTGTTTGTTTGTTTGTTTTTTTGGTAGAACTGGGGATTGAACTCAGGCCCTGGCACTTGCCAGGGAAGTGCTTATTCCACTGAACCATATCCCTGGCCCCTGTTTAAAGATCTAACTTGGCTTACTTTGCAGTTCTAGAACTGGCCAACACATCCTTCAAGAAAATAGATTGTGTTGCCAGATTTCTTTTGCTTTAGGTTTCTTGTGCCCACTTGGCTAGAAACTGGAGACGTTTAATGTTTTTCCTTCAAAATGAAAGTTATGACAGAAAAATTAGAAGATTTTCTTCCCTGGAAAATCCATAATATTATTCCTAGCTGGACATGGTGGCACACATTTGTAATCCTAGCATTCTATAAAGGCTTAGGTAGGAGCATTGATTGAAATTCAAGGCCAACTTGAGCCACATAGTGAGTTCAGATTCAGCCTGAATTACATGGTGAGACCCTGCCTCAAAAAATTGTTCTGCACTAAATTACCTAAAAGATATCAGTGTACTGAAATAATGGACATATCTTTGGTGTCCTGGGAGCCTCAGAGTTTAATCTAAGATCAGAGGTAGGGCTGAGGAGATAGCTGGGTGGTCTAAGTGCCTGCTTGGCAAGTGCAAGGACTAGGATTTCATCCCCAGCACCACAGGCCACGCTGGCCTCAGAACCCCAGGGCACATCATGCTGTTTGACTCTAAAACTGGGGTAATGGTACATGCCTGTAATTCCAGCATCAGGGAAGCTGAGGTAGGAGGATCACTACAAGTCAGAGCTGCATAGTGAGACTCTGTACAAAGTAAATAAATAAATTTCTAAAAACTATTTTTAAAAAAATCAGAGGTAGTTTGAATCGTCTCCTGGGAGTATGGTTAGGTATTTTCATTCACTGTGGGATTAGCAATAATTGAAGATCTACAGAATGGCTGAGAACATATTTTTAACTGGGAAGGCTAGCAAATAATGTTCCTCCTATAATTTAAATTTGATGTATCTTTATATAAGGCCATGAGTATAAAATAAAGTAGTTTGTAGCCAAAAAGAATGAGAAAAGTCAAAATAATGAGGAACCCACTTTCTATTTTAAGTTTCTGCACATTTAAATACAAAGATGTGATTTTTGTTTTTAGAAAGGACAGGCATCTCTAAAAATGAAGTATCCTAGCCTTAACAATGGAATCATGTCACATCTGTTGCTACAGTGTTGGTAGTAGATAACAGTACTGTTAACAAAACCTGTATACATAGCTCACCTATTCTGGCAGTTCCAAACCACTGACTTTTGCATGGATTGATGAAAACAAACAAAAAACAGTAAGACAGAACGTGTAACTTATTTTCTATGTGAATTTGGTATGCTAGTTACCCATTTTCATTTTAAGACTTTGATGTTTCAGCCTCTAGATACCTTCTGAAGTTTGTGGAGAAGAGTATAAGGGAAGAAACCAACTGCATCCAGGAGCCAGGATATTGAACTGAACTTTGCTTGTAACAATCTGATTAAGTGTAGGCAAGTTGGGTTTCTATTTCTTCATTTGTAAAATGAAAAATTTGAAATAAATGTGGAGAGTTACTGATTTTAGGCACCAAGCAGATGACAAAATGTGTGACAGAGTCAGCAGAAGACTCTAGGCAAAGTGAATCTTAATGGCTAATTTGTGTATTTGATGCTTTTTCTAAAAGTAGTGTCTTTCTTATTTCTCCCTGCTCCTTTTTTCCTGTCTGTACTCAAAGAGAAAGTCAAGTACAACATTTCCCAAAGATTAGTTCCCCTTCTGGGCACCATTATCTGACACTTGGATTGTCTACTTTTGTCTATTCCATCAACACTCACTTGGACTGTGTAAATTACAAAGGCTATTTTTGCATTATGGAAATCAGTGTAATGAGTTGGACTTGGTACACTGAAAGTAAGAGGGTAAATGTGGAAATGAAATATATGCAAGGAAGGCCCTTTTGTTTGGTAAATTGTTCTAGTTCAAGTAAACCAGAGATGAAGTTGATATTCTCTGTTGTATTGTATCTGATTGGTGCATCTTTTCAGCTTCTATAAAAATATTTGGCTCCTGTGAGGTAACCATTCTACATCTTCAGAGTGGTTATGTTAATCTTAGTTTTTGACTAGTGGATTAGCTTGCAGTGATATCATTATCTTTGACAAAGTTAAGAAAACATGTACATAGGGCTGACCTCATAGCTCAGTGGAATAAAGCCCCTGCTCAGGCCCCACCCCCTCAGGGGCTCCCTGAGATGGCAGTTGAGACTGGGTATGGTAGCACAAGCCTGTAATCCCAGCACTTGGGAGGCTGAAAACAGGAGAATCACTATGAGTCCGATCTCTGCAGTCAGAACCTTTAGACCCTGTAAGACCCTGTCCTAAATTTAAAAAAAAAAAAAAAAAAAAGTTCTTTTTCTCTGATTTACTAATAAATTAGTAAATTTACTTTTCTCAAATATTTTCTGAATATTTGTTGTATATGTATATGTGTGTACCTATATGAGTACATATATATACATATATGTATCAGATTTTATGTATTCCTTTATATACCTATTTCATGGCATTTTAAAAAGTATTTTTAATTTCTATCACTTTCTTTTGCTAGAATAAAAATAAAACAGTGCAGTCTTTTTCTACTATTAATGTGGTACAATTGGCAAAAGAAATGATTGAACAGCCAGGAAAACATGTAATTAGTTTTCATCTTGGATAATCTAGATCTGAAACTATAGTTCAGTGATATGAAATTGTTAAGGGCACTCTCAAATGCTCTTAGTTGGAAACACACAAGACACTGAGATGAATTGTATTTTCTCGGAATTTTCAAAGGCTTATGCTTTAATCATGTCTCCAGTTTAGGCTAGGATTTTTCTCCCTCAGAGAAGGTATCTTGAAATGCACTTATATATTTCAACAGCCTTGTTTATGATGGAACTTCATCAAAACCTACTGCAATATTTAAAGAAATGAAACAAGTATTGTCCCATGCCTTGGACCATGAAACAAAATTAATCTAAATGTGAATCCTAATTTCTCAATTACAGTAGATGTAATACCTTCCTAGTTATCTATATTAGAAGTTCTCCACCCTGGCAATAATGGTCTCAGGTTGTATCCTGGTCACCAGCATGACTATGAAAAACAGCTCATTATCCTACCCATATTTGTCCAGAGGCAGGCAAAGTCACAATGCAATAATGTAAATGTGTCGAGAAGGATCTTTGTAATAATTAACTATCCTGTTTTATTTATCTCAACCAGCAATAATTTTTCTGCCAAGCAAACATTTAATAATGTCTGGGGATATTTTTGGTTGTCACTACTGGGTGCAGAAGGAAGTGCTAGTGGTAGCTAGTGAGTTGCAGAAGCCAAGAATGCTGCTAAATGTGCATTGCCCAGGCCCTTACAGCAAAGAATTATCAGGTCCAAAATGCCCTTAGCACTGAGGTTGAGACACCATGATCTAGGGCAGCAATACTTCACTCATAGTTCTTGCTACACAAGATTCATACTGGACAGTAATTACAGATACAGATTGTATTGGCTGATGGCTTTACCCACATGCTTCTGCCAGTATAGCTGGAGATACTTTTTTTTTATTAGTGGAAGTGACAGGTGCATAGGTCCTCTCAGTTGGTGTCAAAGAAACACCAAAGTGTATACCTCAGGATGAATATAGCCAATCTCTATAATTTGCCATTCCTGTACAAGTTTTTTTTCATTTCTGTACTGTGCTTTTAATCTCACTATTGTACTTGCTGTTTGCAGAGATGGCTTTTTCCAACTTCGGATTGTACTTTGTTTTTCTACTTGCTAGTGCCCTAGTAAACTGTGACAACAGTCTTCTGCAGTCTGGTCAAGTGTGGAGAGAAACATGTTTCTTTTATCTTCTTGTGGTTTCATTTTTCTGCTTGTTTAGTCTGAGCTGTGTCAGGAACTTTTGCAATGTATCTCATATCTCAGCTTAGGGAATGGTTCATTGCATGTTTTCTCAGAGACAGCTGGGCGCATCATAGGGGTGGTTCCCTCTGTGTAGCACTTAGGCAATTTGCTTTCACATCTCCCAGGACAGATGGAGAGTGTCGAAATTAATAATTCACAATATGTGTAGTTTTTGATCCTTTCTCTTAGGCAGCTGTCCATTGTGTGATGAAGTACCTGAGAATAACAAAGGAGAAAAGGTCTACTTGGGCTCCCAATTTCCAAGATTTTATTCAGTGATCAGCTGGCTCCATTGTTAGGGGCCTGGGATGAGACAGAACCTCAGGGTGGTTGGAGTACTGGCAGAAGAGGATGCTCTGCTCATGGGTACTGAGAAGGAGAGTGAGAGAGCCAGAAAGGAAGTAGTCGAGGACAAGATAGATCTTTCAGAAGCAAGCCCCCAGTGACCTATTTCCTGGAACTTGTTTCCATCCCCTAATAGCCTTTTCAGCTTGGATTCCATGGATGATCATGATTCTCATGATCCCATCACCCCTCTACACTCCATTTGTGAACTACTATGGTGATCAAACTTTCAACACAAGGCCTTTTGGGAGACATTAGAAGTCCAAGCCATAATATCCTGTCTAGATGGACACATACTTGCATATTGTTCAGAAATACCTTTTTTTGCATTGTTCAGAAACAGCTAGATGAAGAGAAGCTCAATAAGGACCTGGGTGTTAGAACAAAGGCCATAGGAAATCTAGATTGGGAAAATGAGTGACAGCGACTGCAATTTTTCGGTAGTCATTAGCTCAGAAAGCTTTTAACCGTTCACTGTACAGATTAATGCTTGGATAGTGGGATAGCAGAAATGTTATTTGCTTACATTATGGTCATGTGATTCGTAGGACTCAAGTTGTTTGCATTCATATTCATAATTGAGTTTACATTCAGCCTGTGGTTGACGCTGGAAAGATGGTAGGAAGATGGATCATTCTGAAATCCCCTACTGTCCGCTGAGGAGAAAAGCGGAAATGAGTGTTCTCCCTGTTAAGCTGTTCTGCATTAACGGTGGAATAGGAGCTCCTGTCTAAAGTGTCAGCAGCAGATAACTGCATTTGGGGTAGAGCGTCCTTCATAAACTTTGTGTGGGCTTTAGTTGCAGTGGCCCCCGTTGAAGAGTGATGGGGTTTTATCTGTCTAGAAACATAAGAATGGTGTGATTCCTCGGGTTTAATTCTTTGTCCTAGTGTATAATTATGATACTATGTGTATATTTAAAAAACACTCAGCATGTTTTGAAATGTTGTGTTGAAATAACTTTAAACTGTCATTTAACTCCATGATCTTAGGTTTAGGGCCTAGTTCTTACAAATTCCTTCTCCTCTTCTCTGACCCTTGTACTTGAGTCAATTGTTAGAACAAAACAAACACCAAAGCTTCTGTATCACTGTTCTTTGGTGTAGTTATTAAGTTCAGTATTTGTATAGTATTATTTCCTTATTGCATCTTAATAAAAGTACTTTATATTATGAAATATCTAATATTCTGTAAGAATTCCAAATGATTAAGTAAGAATATTATTAAAAGGACTAAAATAGCTCCTAAGACCTTATTTTATATATCTGATGAAAAAACTCTACCTATAGGGATTTTTCAATTATTCAATTTTTTTAGATTTATTTTTCCTAATATAGCTCATTAGCTTTTAGTCAAACTAGACATAAATAAATAATTATCCATCATTTAGAGGTAAAGTCATTTGATAACTCTATGGAGTGCACTTTTAATGTTAGTCAAACTCTCTGTTTCCTTTCTAATGGATGCAATAAAGGCAAATGCTTTATACATAGATTCAAGCACATAAATCAGAAGCTCTGAGAACTGAATTGCTTATCATCTAACACTCTGGTATTCCTTTTCAACTGACAAATCTCTTTAAAAATGCTGATTTGGGCCAGTTAGATAGCCCAGAGAAATAAGCATCCACTTAGGCAAGCACAGGGACTGGGGTTCCATTCCCAGTACCACATGCTGTGCCAGTCCCCAGCTTTGCTGAGCTGGTGACTGAGTGTGGGCATTTGGCACATGCCTGTAATCCCAGAGTTGGGAAGGCTGAAAACTGGAGGAGCTGCATAGTGAGAACCTGCACAAAATACAGAAAGAAAGAAAAAAGAAAGAGAGACAGAGAGTGAGAGTGAGAGCTGAGTTTTTGGGAAACTATTACTGTTATTTCTATTGCCAAAGCAGGAATGCATCTTATCTGGACTTCCTTACACTCATGTTGAGTAAGAGGAGACCAGGCCTGGATGGCAGTTAGCACTTAGTTTGTGTCAGAGACAGATCTGGTGGAAATAGGCTTGATTTAGAAAAAAACATAGTGATAAATTCAGTGGGTCTCTTGTATAGTCAAAAAACAGAATTTAATTGTTTAACTCAGACCTGAAAGACATAGTCTCTCTATTTTAATAAAAGTAGAAGATGAGTTGTTGTATGTACATGGAATTTTTCTTTTCTTTTCTTTTTGTATTTTAAGGAAGCATCTACAGGGTGTTCAGGATTTCACTACTGTATTGGATTTGTAGTGATCAGCCTGTTTACAGCCTTCCAAGAGCTGGGATTACAAGGCTGTGCCACCATGCTCAGTCTCAGTTTGCCCTCTCAGTGTGCCCCAGGGGTGAGGCCAGCATGGCAGGCCCAGGGATCAAATCCCAGCCCCTGCTCCTGCTTGCAGACACTTTAATCTGCTGAGCTCTTTGGCTGGCCTGGAATATTTTTTCTGTTGAGCTATATTTGTTGCCACCTGTCTATAGAGTTTTTGAAATTAATGAGCTTTGAGAAAATGGAATCTGTTTTATAGATCCTATAAAACAAACAACAACAACAAATATATATGTATATTCATTCTCATATATGCTTGGTTAATCAATCAGGTCTTTTACCTGTCCTTGCACATAAATGGCCCTTGGTGCTGGAATCCACTGGGGGCTACACAGGACTGTTGGAATGGGAATAGGAAGATTGGAGGAAATGAGGGACCGCTGTCCTTTCCATGTAGTCTCAGGACTCCTCACAGGTCTGTCCAGCAAAATGACCAGCTAAAAGCAAGCATTTCAAAACAGAGGACACTGAAGTTATCAGGCCTTTTAAAGATAATGCTTGGGTCCCACATGACATATCTTTCACTGCTTTCTATTGGTTAATGCGAATTATAGGCCTAATCATTATCAAACTAAGAGGAAAGAAGAAAATGAGACAGAGTCTGTGAAGCTATTTTTAAAGATGAGCTATCACAGGAGTATATCTTAAAATACTTCATGTTTAACCTGCAATCCCAGTACTCTGGGAGGCTGAGGAAGAAGGATTACAAGTTTGAACTCAGCTTGGCCAATTTAACAAGATTGTCTCAAAATAAAAATATATTTTAAAAGGGCCAGGAACATAGCTCAGTGGGAAAGCCCTGAGTTCAATCCCCAATACAAAAGAGGAGGTAAACAAAACCGTCCTTTTAGACTTTAGACCATTCAAGGGGTGATCCAAAAGTACAGTGAATGTTTTAAAAGTTATTAAAGTAAAGGACACATTCTCATTAATTCCCCCTCAAAGTACTCCTTGCTTCAAACACACTCCATCATTCTCCCACTTTCTGAAACAGTTCTGGAAGTCCTCTTTCTTGAGTATTGTGCAGTGTGATAAAAGTAGGGTAAAAGTTGCTGCTAAGTACCATCCAATGGAGAGACAGGCTTGGGAAAACATTCTGGTGTGTCCGCCTCCACCTTATTTACTACATGCAGCACTGTGTGGCTGTTGGCTCTTTTGGAAGTCAAGGTGACCATGATAGGTAAACATTTTTAATCAGTTCAGGACATGAAGGCACAACAATGCATCTAAAAATACCAAGGAGGACTTTGCGAACTGTTTCAGGAAGTGGTGAGAACAATGGAATAAGTGGGTTCTAAGTAAGGTGGATATTTCGAAGGAAATTTAATGGCATTGTGTCTTTTACTATTATATATATATATATATATATATATATATATATATATATATATATATATATTTAAATTTAATATATTTTCAACCATGCTTCATGTGTATATGCTAATTAGTTTGAGTCTCAATCCTAGGAGTCTCAGTTGTTCTAACTGGGGATCTGTACATGAAGTATGGTCAGCCAATAGTAGATAAGGTGACCTGTAAAATAGGGGCTGCCACCATCAGCATTTCAGCTGTTTAAATCTTGATCAAAACTAGGCCAGCACAAAGAAAGTGATCAATGATGTAGAGTGTGCCTAAGGAGAGTCACATGGAGAGAAAACATTCTCTCAGGCTGCCACAGAGATCAAATTGGTCAAGCAATGACTGTGATTCATCCACATGGCTGACACTGACAAAGGATCTACAAACTGTGATACAGGGTTTCAGGGTAAATCCTGAAGGGATTTGACTGGCCTTGTCAGATACAAAAGTTACATTTCTTATTATATAGGTCTTGCTTTATTTTGGTCTTAACCATCCAGCAGAAAAGTATAAAAATGAAGTATAAAAAGTAAAGCCAAGCACAAGGGCCTGAGTTCAATCCCTTGTTCCACAAAAAAAAAAAAAAAAAGTAAAGCCGTATTAATATGCTGAGCTATGAAAGGCCCAAGTCAACAGATTCTGACTTGGTTTTGAAACTGACACATTGCTATTTGTTTCTGAGTAAAATTAATAAAAAAATAAATAAATGAGGGACCATTTTCTAGTGATATATATAAATATCTGCTGTTTATTTCTCAATAAAATTAATAAATTAAAAAAAAAGAAAAGAAAAAAAAATCTAGGCCAGGCATTTATTTATTTATTTATTTATTTATTTATTTATTTATTTATTTGTAAGTAGTACTGGGTATCACTGCACAGCTAGGACATATGCTGTGCAGTGATACCCTGTGCTAAATACAAATGATCCTTCTGTTTTCAACTTCACAAGTACTGGGATTACTGGGCCTGCACCACCAGGCATTTCAGTTTCCTGATGGGGAAGGTGTATCCTCAGGGAAAATGAGAACTCTCTAGACTAGATAATTAACATGAATGAATCCCTCAGGCTGGTTTTGTCTACTTTGTTCCTAGGCAGAACAAGGCACACCTAAGCAGAGAGAAAGAGCTTATCCCTGGGTTGGTCATTGCTTGAGGGCAGGAAGAGTTCTGCTTTCCATTTTTCTTGGCTGGAGGCATTCAGTGGTAAAGCACTTGCCTAGCATGCATAAGTTTGAGTTTCTGGGTTCTCTTCCTAGCAAACCAACAATTGCAGTGACAGGAATCTTCCAGCTCATCATGTCTAACCTGAAACCCTTGAGCTTAGTCTTCTGTCCCTTCTTCTGTACAGTCCTTAGCAAGCAGGAAACAGAACTCTGCTTTTATACAGCCAGAAACAGCAGATCCCTCTTTTGAGAATGTCTTGTTGAGCAAGTGTCCTGTGATTGCTCATGTTTATTGGCTCTGAGTTTCATCAGATTTTTGTTGCAGAGCGGGCCAATAGAAGCATTCATCAATTAAAATGTGCCCTTAAAGAAGGTGATGACACTATTGAAGAAGAAGCCCTGGATCCTTCATTTAGCATCAATGTAGTACATGAAGACACTGAGACAGCCTGGAAGGAACTGCAGCATAGCCATGCTGGTGAGTAAAAATGTCAGTCCTACCCTTTTTTCTAGGTTAGCTTTTCTATTTTAAGACAAGCTCTAACTTACTATGTTACTTACTACATTCCTAAGTTGTCTAAACTGGACTCAAACCTGTGATTCTCCTTCCTTAGTTTCACATAGTGTTGGGATTCCAAGTGATTCTATCAGCCCTAGATAATTTAATTCTTAGAAGGTAGGATTTTTTTGTTTATATCCCAATCAATAGCTCAGTTCTTTGTGCCTAATAGAACTTTAAGCAGTATTTGTTAAATAGCTATAGGATAACTGAAGATAAACCATACTACTCTTTCTTTTATGTCACTAAAACAAATATCCAAGATAGATCAACTTAGAAAGGTTATTTTAGGCTCAGAATTTTTAAGGTCCATTTCATGATTCACTGGCCCTTTGCCTTGGACTTCTGGTGAGATAGCACATCATGCTGGAAGTACTAGTGAAACCCACTTGTCAGTGGCCAGGAAGTGAAACAGAGAAAGAAGAAGAGGCCATGGTTCTGTTTGCCTGTTCAAAGGCACCCTTTCTATATTAATAAGCTTTCATATGGCTGAAATATAAATCCCAACACTTCCAATTTAAAGGAAGAGAAGTTTAATTTGTTCATGGTTTCTGTCCAGGATTAGCTGGCTCAGAGACACCATGGTGGAAAAGGGCACAACAGAGCAAAGCTCCTTAGTTCTTGGTGGCTGAGGAGCAGAGCTGAATGGATGAGGGAGCAGACAGAGAGCTCAAGGCCACTCTCCCAACCAGACATACCCAGAGGTATGCCTGCACCAATCACCGAGGAAGATCCCAGAGCTAACTGAGTTCAAACTTTGCCCTAACTTCCACAACCACAAGTTCATATGTCTAAAGGTCATAACCACCTTCCAGACCTGTAAAACAGGGACTAAGCCATGGACACTTGGCCGTTAGGGACATTTCAGATTTGAACTATTTCATAAACCAAGCATATCAATCAGGGTTAATAAACAATATGTTTATTCTGTGCAGTTCATCAGCTCAAAGCTTTGTTGCATCAACAAGCAAGTAAAGAAAATGAGATATCTCCATCAAGAAGACGAAAAATGTCCCCTTCGGTAGGTAAAGCATTACTTTCCTGAGTGTTTTGTAGTGTGATTTGTAGGCAACTTAGAAGCTGTAAATAAAAGAAATTATTTGAAGACCTTATTTTCCCTCTGATTATTTGGATTAAAGAAAAGACTTTTTTTTTTTGGCAGAACTGGGGATTGAACTCAGGCTTTTGTGCTTGCTAGGGAAGCACTTATTCCACTGAGCTATCTCCCTGGCCCCTAAGAAAAGACTTCTATTGCAGAAGTCTTTTCTATTGACTTTTAATTCATTGCATTTAATTTGTTGTTTAAAAATGTCAGCAAAAAAACCTATTATTTTACAACTGTACGTTTCTTGTTGTATAGGTCTTGCTTTATCTTGGTGTTAACCATCCAGCAGAAAACTATAAAAATGAGGTACAAAAAGTAAAGCCATATTAATATGCTGAGCTGTAAAAGGCTCAAGTCAACAACTTCTGACATTGCCAGTCCTACGGATAACCCACTGCTATTATGGACTACTGGACTATGTTGGATTATTTTGGTGAATTCACGCACCTACAATATTTAAATGGCAATGGAATACCATCTCTTGACAAAACTAAACAAAGAAAGGGGATATAAATGAAGGTCCATTTTGTAGTGAAATATGCAAAATAGTTAAGATAGATATATAACAACTTTCTCTTAATTCAATGAGAAGAAAGATTTGTACTAATAGTGTTTGGACAAGATATCATGTCTGCATCTTGTACTATGAATAACTACTATGAAGACAACAATATGCAATGTATTAATTATTGTAACTGTCCTACTAACCTGTTTTGACACTGTCTCATTGTTATTTGTTTCTCAATAAAATTAAGAAAATACAGAAAAAGGACATTTATTTATTTATTTTAATGTATTTGGTTGTTATAAGGTCTCACTATGGAGCTTGGACTCATAGTGATCCTTCTGCTTTCAGCCTCCCCAGAGTTGAAATTACAGGCATATGCCACTACAACTGGATTCTGTCTGGCTTAGGCTGCCCTGTGTCTGGGGCTGGCCTGGCATGTGGTGCCAGAGATTGAGCCCTGGACCCTGTGCTTGCCTAAGCAGGTGCTTAGTCTGCTGAGCTATCGCACCAGCCCTGGTATATTATTCTTGAGTAAAGCATTTCATATATTAAAGGCTAAAATAGATATAAGGGATAGAACTCTGAACTAGGTCAGAATATAGAGTGGGCCTTAAATGTAAATAGGGCCTATTAATATACTATCTAGAAGGACTTCGGCTTATCTGATAGGAATTTTATAAGATTATACACATGGAATTATGTACATAGAATACAGTGAGACTGTATACATAGAATTCTTTCGAAACCTATGAACTATGACACATATATGTGTCCCCGCATCAAAATCAATGTGTTTGATAGTTGAATATACTACGTACCTGCTGGACCCTGTGGAGACCTATCATTTCACTTTATTCACAGTTGGAATGTCACAACAGTACTATATATTAACACTTAACTCCAGCCTGACACATAGTATTATGATTAATTTCTACTTTATAGAAAAGCACAAAAATACACTTTCAGTATTTATATACGGAGATTATAATTTTTAATAAAACATTGCATCATTCAGTGAATTTATTACTATTGAGAGCCAGTTTATAGAATGCTCTTATGCACACAGTGGCATGCCTTCAAGTCTGCTAGATAAAGTTGCTGTATCTGTTGAATTTGCATACATGCTTATTAGCATTTTAAAGATAAAACTGAACAGAGATATGGAGCTTATTGAATCAGAATTCTCTTCATCAAGAGAATTCACTAGTACACATGTAGTGTCTACTGTATTTTACAACTGCATAGATCTATTTTTAGGAAGATATGTAGAAAAATGGAGCTCAAGTTCTAAATGTGTACTGGCTACATGTAATGGTTATAAGCTGTGATAATAATAAGTAGCTTTTAAAGATTGTACCTTTAAAATTGGTACATTATAACCAGTATGAGATATGGAAATATGGGTGTATTGAGAGTGACAAAGAATCATTTCTAAAATGAAAAATGTATCTGGGCATCATTTTAATATGTGTCTATCTATAAACCCATCATAGTATATCAAAGAATATGTCAATTACTTTTGAATATTTTCCACACAGTATTAGTTTTAGTGTCCTTATTTTTCACATTTACTTGCCTGCTATTTGTGTAATAAATCAGTTATCTCTCAATATACATGGGAATTTGTTCCAGAACCCCCTTTGCTAAAGCCTCTTATATAAAAGGACATAATATTTGCATATAACCTATGTACATATTCTTATATACTTTAAATCATCTCTAGATTACTTATGACACATAATGCAATGTGTGTGCTATTGCACACATTTTGGTATCAATATAATTATACCACATTGCTTAGGGAATGATGATCAAAACATAAAACAAATGTCTGTGCATAGCTTTTTTCAAATTTTTGGTCCATAATTGATAGAAATCTTGGATGTAGAACCCATAGACATGGAGCCTTCCTATGTTTGTCTACCTGTGACTCATTTCTACCTTCCCTGGTGGTCTAGTGGTTAGGGTTCGGCGCTCTCTCGTTTCTACAATGTAAAATGATTGTGATGAATGGCTTTTTAACTCAGCATAGGTGGTTCATTTGATTAAAGTTACATTGTGTTGGGTTATAGCGCAGCAGTATGGGCTCTGGGTTTGATCACCAGTACTGCAAAAAGTAATTAATTTTTTAAAAGGTTTTAGGGCTGGGGAGATAACTTAATAGAATAAGTATGTGCTTATAATAAGTACTTGGCAAGCGCAAGTTCAATCCCCAGTATCCCCCAAAATAAAATAAATAAATAAATAAATAGTTGTATTTAAATAAAATACTGTGGTTTTTAAGTTTCTGAAGTATATCAAAACAGTAAAAATGTATTTATTTTGCAATGGAGTTGGTATATATTGTTTACAATTTCTGTGGGACTAAGAAACAAAATGATTAAGAAACAGAGACTATTTTGTCTCAAGCTTTCCTCTAGGTTTCACTTGTTCTTATTTTCTCCTTCTGCAGATTTTCACTTAAAAATCATGGTATGATATGTAATTTTATAAACCATTTCATAATCATTATAAGATAAGGAAAAGCATACACTGAAAATAATTCCCAGACATGCTTCAGAACTAAATACCATTAGAGCTTTGTCTGGAATCACTCCATTGGGATCTTCAGTATTGTTAATTACTAAGTTATGCATGTCTCTGCTTTAGGACATAAATGTTGCCAGTTCTGCTCTCCTGAACAACATACTTTCAAAATCCCTTGAATACTAATGTCAAAAACAAGACAAAAAGCAAAACATTTTTCTAATGAATGTTTTTGAGATAAATATTATGTCATAGACACACATTCGGCATTAAATGTTTGAGTCTCTTTTTTAGGGAACCGATCTATAGAATTTGTGGTTTCAACCAACAGTCTTTTTCCATGGAAGTTTCTTAGAGTTGGGCTATTTTATCTCAGAATTACTAAAGGGACATCACATTGTCAGATACTTCAAATAGACTGTTCATTCCAGGCCAGTTATGCCACGTCAGCGTCTTTCCATTTGCTATGTGCTTTTTATAATTGTTTTCACTTTCCATCTTTAAAAATGATATTCATATCCCTGGATCTTGTATATTTGTGGAGTTTACAAAATAGACAAATGAATACTATTGGCTACATCATGATATATTCCCTGTAGCACATCACTCCTCTATTGGGCACAGGGATTAGTTGGTAAATCCAAACACGCTTAATTTGACTTTTTTACCTTTAGAGGTCATCAGAATGTAAAGAAACCGATATGCCTACTGTGCACAACCTTGTTCCTATTATTAATGACCAGTCTCAATATATTCATCATTTAGAGGCAGAAGTCAAGTTCTGCAAGGTAAGTTTCTCATCAGTTTAATATTGAAAGAACTTAAACTTATGAATATATTATTATACCATAAATAAAAATTTGCTATTAATAGTCTTTGTTTATAGTAATCCTTTGACAGTTGTCTTTCTAATATTATTGAAAGATTGATGTGTTACAGAAGCTTGTGAGGGCCTTCTTGACCATGTCCTTTTCAGATTGCTCAGTATCTGAGCACTCTGTTACTATGTGCAATGAGTTCATAGTATCCTCTCATATTTCACAGTTTTTCCTTTCTACTCTGATTACTGTGTCTGAACAGATGGCAAATGCTTTGGAATACCAATTATTCTCCCAGCCTATTGAAGCTATGGTGCAACAATCAGGGATTCTAAACTGATTGTTTCTATTGTCATTATTGAAACTTTTACCTTAATTTAGATAAAGAATGTCCAATGAGGTATTAATAATTATCTCAAAACCAATTGCATTACCTGTAACTTGTGACACCAGAAGGTTATGTTGCTTGACTATAGTTAGTTTACTAATGTCATTAATGCCAGCTGTTCTACTTTCCCAGTGTTAAAAGAGTCTGAAGATTTTTGTTTGTGCTTTTTATTCCTTTTATCTTTTCATTATCAGTGTATAGGTAATATGAATGATTTATATATATTTAGGAGTATTTGTTTTGCTGCAAGGGGTTGAGTTATGTGGTACTTTATAGAAATTACTAGTATCTTATGTACCCTGCATTATATTTTTAATATTTTGAGTTATCTCGTAAGTTATAAGGCCAATATATAACTTGAGGAGCCTTTAGTTGTTCATTATCCTAATTTTATAAGGAACTTCTGCCATGTCAAGTGTAGCTCTTGAAATTCTCAGGGGGAGGATGAAGAAATAAAGATAAGAACCAGAAAGCTAAGTCAGGTGGATCCCCCTCTCTCCAGATGGGGGAAAAGAACTGCTCAACCACCATAGTGCATTTATTTATACATTTGGTAGCTTGATGCCACATGACATCCTCTTTGCCTAGCAACCAATTGCTTAGATTGCCTCAGGAGCTTGTTCTTGGATAGGCCTAGCCTTGCCCCTGCATGTGTGATTAATTTCCAGCTTCAGTGACTCCCTACAAATTTCTGATCCTTGTGTTTGTTCTTGAAACAGAAAATAAACAGAAGAAGATATAATCATTAGCATTTAGATTTTGAAGATACAATCAGTAGTATATATTTTCTGGGATTACAAGTAAAGCCAAAATAATATCCTCATAATTACTATAACCCTCCAAGTATAAGGCTGGCTGTGGTGGATCCATCCTTTACTTTTGTACCATATATTTTTACTTTAGTGTTGTAATATCCAGCTGTGCATCTCAGTACTTTCTCTGTGGCATACAGGAAACAATTTTTGTGTTTACCTAGTTGGTATGGCAAATGGCAGGGAGTATACAAATACACCAAAATGGCAAAATGGGGTTTGGGCAGCTCTTTTTATGCCCATCCGACTAGTTTTGCATGTGTTTACCCTAGCATTACAAGGGCTCCAGTAGACTGAACCACTCCAGAATTTGTTAAAGGAAAGGTTTTCTTTTGAGTTTTCTAGTGGAAGTAGCCCAATTCAGTACAATGCACTTGAAAAACAAGATTTGCAAGTTTTGGAGGATGTCAAAATGAACCATGGGGGTACTCACGTATGTATGATGAAAATGGTCCATTATGGTAAAATAAATGCTTTCATAATGAATAGTAGTGTGGATGGGTGATGATGAGGGTGATAGTGATGATGATGATGATGGTGATGGTTTTGCTGTTGGTCATGTGATCCAAAGTTACTATGACAGTCAAATGGAACAAGAATCAACTAATACAGACATAGGGAATGCCCACCTCTTTGCTTCAGATGATGAAGAAAACAGCAATGTGAGTCCATGTTTGACAAGTTCAAACATTTCAAATTGGCCACAGCATCAAATGGAGCAATGTAATATAAGAATTGGGTCCAAAAATATAGTGAAGTCTTGGCAGGGATGAAACATTGGAAAGAATGCCAGCACTGCTATTCTATGTTGGAAATTGCAGCAGGCAAAATACTGCAACATGCTGTGAAATACACAAAACCTGAAAGAAAGTAAAAGGTTGTATATGTACCAGTAGCCATATTAAAAATATATTTATTAAGATACTAGCTGAACTTAAGGTATTCATATGTTTGCTTATTGTAAAAGATTTATGGAGAAGCAATAGTTCAAAATATGGCATAAAATTTATGTCTTTGTAAATACAAAGACTTACTATGTTCTCATAATGTTTGACATTTATGCTAGAACTCAGCTATCAAGTTGTTATTCATATAGCAATAAACCAAATGATGTTGTGATCAGATTTCTTGCTCTCACCTCCCAAACTAATCAGAATGTGACATTCGATCATTGCTTTATCAGTTTCTACTTAATATTACATTTGCTAGCACAGAAACTGTACATAGGAATAAAGCAGAAATTCCAAATGAAATTTTGTCCTTTCAAACAGAAAATTGTATAGTGGAATCTGTCAATTCCAAAAAGATGTAACAGTGGCCTCTTATATGACAAGGCAAAACAAACTGGTACTGCTCATGTCAACATTTCCCCATGATGGAAATACTGATAGGGAAACCCTGACAAAATGGAAGCCTAGATGGAAACTTTCAACAACAAAACCAAATGTGGAGTAGATGTTACTGATGAGCTATGCAGCACTATGATGTCACTTGAAACACAAAGCATTGGCCAATGGTTGTGTTTTACTTCTTCTTCAACATGTATAGCATAAATACTTTGATAGTTTATGAAGAAAATGAGTTAAATTTTGTTAAAATCTTGAGACTAGAGCTCAGAAGAGATCATTTTTAGCAGAAGAAAAACAAAATGTTTCTGCCCAGGCAAGTACACACAGAAATATTGTGGAACACACTGGAGAGCTGACAAGTAAATAAGCAAGTGCAGTATCACAAAGACTTCCTATAACAGTAAGAACACAAAAAAGATATCAGCTGTGCCCTATAGAAAAGGATAGGAAAACAAATATTCATGCTATCAGTGTAAGTGATGCTACTGCCTTGTATGTGAGGGTTGAAGCAAAGTTTGTTTTTGTGATAGACTTTTATTTGTGTTTACATTGTAGTTCATATAGCTTTTTATTACTTATGCTATCTTTTAGATTTTGTAAGCAAGTAGGCAGCTGATGTAAAAATGAGGTATAAACTAAGCACTCATTACATATTTGATATTGTATTTTATTGATATCTTATTTCTCTGCTAAGTGCATATTGTATAGTATAGTAGAAGCTTCTGACAAAACAGCAAAAGAAGTGACAAGATTACTCCCACATAGGAAAGGAAAGCTAAGCATACATGCTGTCAACATAAACGAGACATATGCATGGAAATGAAATTGTCATGTGCAAAGACTGTCTTGAGTATGACAGTTGAAGCAAAGCTTATTTTTGTGGTAGAGTTCTATTGATATTTTTATTGTAGTTCACATAGAAATTTATTTCAGATGTTATATTGTAGGTTTGGTAAGGAAGTACACAGCTGATATGAAAATATCTACTCTAAATGCACAATCCATATGAAGAACTTAATAATTTATTTTATTGACATTTAAATTCTTAATTACACACTATGTAATTAATAAGAACCTCCTAACAAAACAAGACCACTGAGATGTCAAGTATGTTCTACAAAAAGGCCAAGAAATGGAAATGTGTGTTGTCAGTGTAAGCAATACATGTGTACAGAACATGCTGTTGTCATGTGTGCAGACTGCCTTGAGTGTGATAATTGAAGTAAAGATTATTTTTTGTAGCATGGGATTAGAATTTTCATTGTAGTTCACATGGTAATATATTTCTGACACTCTTTTTTATTCTTTTGACACCAAAAAACAGTCAGTGTTCAAATTTTGGATGCTTTTTATAAACACTCAAATATTAAAAACTCAATACTTTATTGTGTGATATTTTTCTTGTTCAGAGCTCATTGTTTAATAAGATTCAAAACTAAGATTAATAATTCATCAATAGAAATATTCTAAAGGATATCCTATTCTTGATACCTTGAAGACAAAATGAATCTTATACTCCAAGCAAGAATCTATTAATCTCTAAGATGCTATGAACAAAACATGAAGATATAAAGAAGTAACTTGCCATCTAGTTAGGAATAACTATTGTCTTTGAGTACCATAGCAGCGTAATAGAGAATATAATGTTACCTGAGTCCTTATTTTTGTTACTGAAACACAATATCTAATGCTCACAAATTCAAGGATCAGAGCTTTATTTTTGGTTCATAGCTGTAGAAGTTTGAGTTCATGATTTCCAAGCTAAAATATAGAAACAGCATAGTAGAAAGTAGAAAAGCCACTTACATTATATCATCCAAAAAGCAGAGACAGGTAAGGAGCAGGAGGAAGGTACACCCTTCTGGGTACACCCTCAGTGACCTCCCTCTTCGAATGAGATTTCATGTCCTAATTTTGCATTTAGCTCTAAATTTGTTAGTGTGTTCACACATTCCTGCCTCTTTGAACCACTGGTGGTGCATGTATCACTGTCCTATTAGGTATCTTGTACTGGTGGTACAAGCGTGACTTGTACTATCCAATGGGATTATCCCGTGCCTCTTGATGGGTTAATCACACATGTATCCCTACTATTTTAGAACCATTCAGCAGCACGACATATGAAGTATAGCCCCATTGTGACTATGTTAATTGAATGATGAGTGTAGTGCTCACATGGTACTATAACTTCCAAAAGCCCAACCTTTGAGCACATGAGGCATTTAAGGGAGATTCTTGATCTAGATTGTAACATCCACCCCTCGGCCTGAAAAAACTCATGTTTATCTTTTTATGCAAAATACATTATATATTTCTATGAATTGCTAACTTGTGTTTCAACATTGCTGAAAAGCCCAAGTCCAAAGTCATCTCTGAATCTCAAGGCAAACTGTTAGCTGTGAGCCACTATAAAAATCAAAATGAAAATTAAACACCCCCAAAATACAAGTACAAAGTAAATATTCTAATTCCAAAAGGCAGAAAGCAGGGGATAAAAAGAAATGGACCAAAGCAAGAACAAAACCTAGCAGAACAAACATTAAATCTTGTTACTCTGTGTCCAGCACCCATGGCAGATTGGGACACAATGTGGACTTCAAATGGGCCGGGCAGCACTACCCCAGAGTATTGCTGCTTGCAACCCTCACAGCCTCTTTTTTTGTGGTGGTTTCCCTCATTATCTGTAGACTTATTTATGCACTTCACTCTCAGGACCTTACTGTCTGACATTCCAGAACTTCTGAAATCTAGGTGGAAGTCTTCTCCACCCCAAAACTCTTTCATTCTGTATTCACATAAAATCAATACCATTTAGATGATGCCAAGATCCTCCACCTCTTCGACACCCTTGTAGCTCAGAGTACTATGAAATGAATTCTGGGAATCCAGTTCCCCTGAATAGCTCTTTTCAGTCAGGGTTCCCTGGGCTATTTTCTCAGAGTCTTTTCTGAAAGAGTAAACGGCTTCTCTCACTGTTCTCTTCTGTCTGGCTACAAATGCATAGATAAGCACTGCATTTATCTATACTTTTATCACAAAGTCCTCCTCTGCATAGTCCTCACAAGTTCTTGACATTTGGTCAAAGCAATAATATATCTTACTTTTCAGAAGTCTACCTCATTGTTAAACAAGTCTTAACTATCTTAAGGTCTTTGTATGAGCCTCAATCCCTTGGGAAAAAAATTGTCAGAAACTACATATATCTGTGATATGGCTATCAGCAGGCTCCTGTATGCCTCCAGCCTTCTCTTTGTTTATTAGCTGATATTTAGGTTTATTTTCTTGTTTAAATTATAATATTTTAGGGAACTTATCAAGAACATATTTTATATACTTAATATAATGCTAGAGCCGCTAGTAATCATAAATAAAAACATTGTTTAAAAATGTTTAACATACTTGGTTTCTGATTTTTATAGGAGGAGCTATCTGGAATGAAAAATGCAGTCCAAGTAGTTGTGCTCGAAAACGAAAGACTCCAGCAACAGCTGAAATCTCAGAGACAGGAGGAGACATTGAGAGAACAAACACTTCTGCATGCATCTGTGAGCATTTAAAAATTTTTTTTTTTTTTTTTTTTTTTTTGGCACAGTGTCTTGCTATGCAGCTCAATCCTCCTGTTTTAGCTTCCTCAGTGCTGGAATTACAGGTGTGCACCACCAGGCTGGCATGGTATGTGTTACTGGGGATTGAACCCAGGTCTCTGTGCTGGCCAGGCAGGTGTTTATACCACTGATCTGTCTCTCCAGCTGAATGTGAGCATTTTTAAAACCATAAATTCTGTTTTAGTTTTGATATTCCTCTATACTCTAGTCCAGTCTTCTGAACTCCTTAGATTCTCTTTTTGATACTTGGCCAACTACTATGCTGGTGTTTGCTTGATGTCTCAAAAATGAGAATTGACTGTGGTGGAATGTATTCTAGTGAAATCATGCAGTGAGGCCTAATATTTACTCCATTTTCTTCTCTGGGCCTACCATTGATGTTTTATCCATATTAGAAGAGTGAATGTGAAAGCAGGAAGTAAGTGTATTATGTAGAAAAAACTTTGTTCAATCTAGACATATTTCAGAATTTACCTCAGATCTTTGTTGGATTTCTCTACATTTTTTGTGAGTCATAATATCTATTATGACTAACCAACCATATGGCATAACAGAAAGATTGTACTAAGGGTCCACAGATCAAAATGTTAGTCTTAATCATAGTAAATTGAAACCAATTTCAGCAAATAGATTTGTAGTTTTACAGTACTGAGGACTAGGGTATAACAGATGGTTTGTAGTATGGCTAAACCTCCTGGGTAATTCATTTACTAGCAATTTGAGATTTCCCTGTACCAGCAATTAAGAACATGGGTTCCTCAGCTTCATGCTACACCCTGACAGTCTGATTGAGTTGGTTGGCTGGATCATAGGAATATGAATTTTTGTCAAGTTGTCTGAGTAATTATAACATCAGATATATATCATTTGAAGAGCAGTGGATCAGATAATCTGTCTCACAAAACTCTTGTGATAGTATTTTAGATGTTTAACATCTTCTTATGACTGGTCAGAGATACTTTTAGATTGTGCTTTTTACTGTTTTGCTATAGGACACAGTGAATCATAAATGTTCTGCTTTTTGCGACAAGTTCAACTTTCCATGGGGAAGTTTCTTTTTTTGATTTATTTGAGGTACTAAGGATTGAATCCAGGAAATGCTAAGTTACATCCTCCCCCACCCTTTTTTTAAAATTTTGAAATAGGTCTAAGTTGGCAAGGCTGGTCTGAAAGACTCCCAAGTAGTTGAGAATATAAGCACATGCCACTATGCCTGGCCGTACAGAAGTTTTAACACTTGCCCGTTGCAGCTTTACTTTGAAATGACTTCAGAAGGTTGATTCAGTTATATTTAGTAAATAAGTCTTGACATTTTACTTAATAAGTATCTTCTCATTTTGTTTTTGAAGTTTTTCTAATCTGAGTCATTTTATTTCCAGTTGAGTTATATTTGTGATAACTTGTTTTTAAGAAATATCTGTATTAACTTGAAAAATAAAGTAGGTTGGTTGGTATTTCAGTTTATTTTTCGATGCTCCCTGGTGGTCTAGTGGTTAGGATTCAGCGCTCTCTCTCTCAGTTTACTTTACTACAGTTACATTTAAGTTATTGACCAGTTACTTTTCCTTCATTACTTAACTTTTTCTGAAGATTTTTTAAATTATTATTAGTGATTTTAAATTCTCACTTGCTTATTGTTTTAATGTCTATTTGAAGAAGAAAGCACCATAAAAAATTTCAGTAAAAGTTACCTAGAAATTGCTCATTAAAAAAATGCAGTCTTTTGCTTTCCTTTGAAGTATGTATACACTTAGCACACACTGAATTATTCGTAGTCTTCAGTATTTATACAGTGCCAGAGCAGAGGGAGAAGGGGAAATGAAGTGGGAAAGGAAATTGAGCAGAGCAGTGAATCAGAGGGCAAGAGGAGTGAGTAATTCAGAGGGGAAGGAAATGGGGATGACAGCACACATGGCTGGTAGCCTGAGCAGAGAGAATTTGCTAAGAACTGCAGTCATAATCATAGAACACGCAAGGTTACAGAGAGGCTTTGTACTCCTTTCTGTAAATACGAAGTAATATGTAGTACAAATACTGATCTGATCATTGCAGATGTTTTCAGTGACTATGGTGTGGAGTTTAATGCTATCTCTTCTGTGTTATTTATTATTATACAATTGTTTTTCCCACTTTGTACTTGTGTACCTAAATTGAGGCATTTTAGCAATGTATGCAGGATATGGTGTGGGGAATTCTAATAATATGAAGAAAACTTTCTAGAATTTCTTAAGTATAGCGATCCAAAAAATGTTCTACTTTTCCAGGGGAGGGAGACTTTTTTAATGAGTGGATTAAAATGTTGATGCTGCAATTTACCAATCCTATTGCTGACCTGAGTATTGCTTTTCAGTGTTTCATAATGCCATCTTTGGAATAGTAACCAAAACAGTACATAATAATAGCTAATATTTACTAGTAGCTACATGGCTCGGTTCTAATACTCCATACACTATATAAGCACTTTATATGATTTTAATTTCACAATAGGCATACAAGGAAGATTCTATTACTTGTATCTTTAGAGGAAAAATGAAAATAACAGTGGTTAAATAATTTAAATAAAAAGTCTAAAGTCACACAGCTACAAAATGGCCAAAGTAAGTTAACCCAATACTGTCTGATTCCCGAAATCCATTTACCTAACCTCAAATTATGCTGCTTTTCTGGATAAAAACAAAGAGATTGTCACTGTTAAATGAAACCACTTTCATTTGCAGAGACTAGATGTTTCCCCTACCAGAGAAGAGAAGACTGTCATTTCTGATGTCTCTTACTTTTAGCCCCAGACTTGGATGGTTACCAACAAGGCTGTTAGCTTTTGGCCTAGTTTATGAAGCTGAAAAAAACATGATTTTTTTCATGGTATGAGGGAAATGAACCCAAGGCTAGGCAAGCATTCCACCACTACACACACCAATCACCTTTTTATTTATGTATTTTTATTTTGAGAAAAGATCTAGTTAAATTTATCGGGTTGGCTTCAAACATGCAATCCTCATGCATAAGCTTCCCAAATAAGTGAGGTTACAGGCGTTTACCTCCAGCTTCTAGATCATTTTTAAAAAACTGAACTTATTCAAACTATCTTTCATTTCTATCCTCATTTTTCTACCACTGTTCTATAAAATTTATCCTCAGGGAGAGATTTCTCTAGAATTCAAAAATGATACTAAAGTAAATTATTTAATAGAAATTTTAACATCTGTGCTTTTTCACTTGTTTTTTTTTTTTTTTTTAGAACTGGGAATTGAACTCAGGCCTTTGCCAGAGAAGCACTTACTCTACTAAGCCATCTCCCCTACCCTTCACTTGGATTTTTTTTCAAAGCAGAAAATTTCTAACCCATTTCTTTTTATGTTTTGTTTCATATTTTCCACTACTAATATTCCCTTTAATTAAAAAATACAAAGTTTTAAATTATCCTCAAGATTTAATGTGTGGGGCTGGGGAGTTGGCTCAGTGAAATAAGCTCTTCCTTGGCAAGCACAAGAGCCTGAGTTCAATCCCTGGTTCTGCAAAAAACAAACAAACAAAAAAGATTTAATATGGATAGTGTTTTGTACCTTAATTAAATGCATTCCAGTTAAAGAAGAAAAAAACTATCTGTGAAAGAATAAAGTGGGCCAGGGACGTAGCTCAGTGGGGGGAAACTTCCGCTTAGGCAGGCTTAGGCAGCTGAAGTGACTGCGTTCATCCTCAGCACCACAGGTCATGCCAGCCCTGCCTTCAGGGTGTGCTGAGCCAGTCAGAAAAATTAAAAATAAAATAAAGCTGAAAACTTTAAAACAAAAAATTATATTAAAAAAAGAAAGAATAAGGTGTCCATTAGAGTAACAATTCTTCCCACAAGATAATGTTTTATAGCCTAAATTAGATTGGTCTGTAAACTTTCTGCAATTTCTCTGTAGCAAATTAGAACCCTTTTCTGCATTGAGCTCAAAAGCAACTTTGAATTTAATAACATGATGGGAAATTTGACCCCACCTACAGGAGTACAAACTCATTAGCATAACATACTACTCTCCTCCCAAGACACTTATTTGATTCTCTAGCTTTATCTTCTGATTTGCATCATCTTGTAATTTAACTCTGTCATTGGTGAACCCTACTATCACCACTATGCTCTTTCACATCTGTTAGTTTTCTCAGAGAGATGAGGCCTTTCCTCTTTATAAAATGCTCTCCCACCTAGAAATCATATCAGCGTCAAAATTTCTCCTGATAACCTTTTGTCTCACTCTTCTCTCCTTGTCAGGACAAATACCAAGGCACTCACAAAGTGAAGGAAGGAAAGGTTTATTTAAAAGCACAGAGTTACTGGAGGTTTCAATCCATACTCCGTTGGCTCCTAGGCAGAGTGGTACAGGGCAGAGAGCATCTATTCATGGTGGCAGCAAAGACCAAGAGAGCAAAATAGAGGAATAGCAGCAAAGATGGCAACAGAGAAAATCTGTTTCTCTTATGTTACATTCAGGCTATCTGCTCCAGACTGGGAGTACTCACACCCATAATCCCAGCAGTACTAAATCCTGTAATCCATAAGATCATGAGTTAATCTCAAACTCTAGAAGTCCCCATACCATGACTGTATGAGGCTTTTGGGGGACAACTAGAACATAACAGCTTTAAATTTTCACTTGCTCTGCATATCACTTCCCTGTATTTGTGTACTCCCTCATGAGCACTTCTGACCGAGAGCTTATCTATTAAATGAAAATTATCTTCTTTGGTGTTTGTTTCCCCCATTGGACTGTCAACCCTTCTTAGCTGAGATTGGTCTTGCTCATTTTTGTCTTGGGAGTTGTTGACACAATTTTGGAGTATAGTAACTGCTGCACACATTTACAGCAAATATGGAACAGAATCTCAGACTACTACTATGGATGAATGCAATTTACAGCATTCTAGAATGATGCGAGACTAGTATAATTTAGTGCTGGGGACCTTATGAGTGCTACATCTCATGAATACTATAAACTTTGACCCTTAGCAAGATTTAAATAATTATTTGAATTAAATTAATGTATTTTAGACCATTTTGCACTCATAAATTTACCCTGATATTTACATTGCATATGTCATTGAATCTGGAAAGGGTGGCAGAGTACAAACTGACAATAGATGTACCAACTTCAATCCAAAGACATTTTCTTTTTGTTTGACAAACTTTGAGACAATACTTAGCTGAACTAAAAGTCTGTCTTGTCTTTTACGAAGGGTCTGGTAATAATTTGTATTCCTGCATGGAAACTGTTGATTGGAACTTAGTAGTGGTATCTTCCCTTGCATAAAGCATATATGTATCCTCTGTTTCCCATGGTCTTTACCACTCCTTTCAGAATCCACAAGTCATTGCTCTTTATCAGCATATATGCACTGTTTTTTTGTTATTGAAGATGAAGGTTTTAATTGAAAGGCATAACCGTACAATGGTTTAAAAGATTCAAGGAAAAAATATTCCTTCTTCTGTGCACTTCTGACATCAAATGTTTGAGTTTTTTTACTACATGAAGTCATTTTCCACTGCTCTGTAGACACCAACTAGATAGCCAGTGATTTAATTCTGACACTAGCTACTCAGAGTGGGCATCAGAATCCAAAGATTAAGGACTCAATCTCACAAGACTACCCCATTCTTCACATGCCAATAACAAGTGGTCAATCTCCATGTTACCCATAATTCTGTTTGACTTGGGTACAAATTGATGGTTCCTGCAACCCATTCCTCATATTGATATTTTGTTATAAAACTCAAATTACTTAATGAAGCATTTACTTGCTATCACTAGCTTATTATAAAGAATTCAAATGAACAAACAGATAAAGAGGTACATGGTCAAGGTCCTAGGCCTTAGTCCCCAAGGAGTTGAGGAGTGCCACCTTCTTGGCACATGGCTGTGTTTACCAGCCTAGCAGTTCTCTGAACCACATCACATAGGATTTTGTGGAGGCTTTATTACATAGAGATGATTGATTAACTCATTGGCCTTGGGTAAGTCAGTCTCCAGCACCTTTTTCCTCTAGAGAAAAGGAGTGTTCTAGTCTTCTTGTCATGCCTTGATCTTTCTGACTCCCCCAAAAGCTATCTGGGGCCACACCACCAGTTATTATTATAAAAAAGCATACTCTTATCAATATGAGGATTCTAAGGGTTTTTCAAAGCTTTTGAGTCAAGAACCAGGGACTAAAACCAAATATTAAGGCAACAGATGCTCTCCCTCCCTTCTCTGTCTGTATTTCTGTCTGTGTGTCTGTCTCTCTCTCTCTCTCTCTTCCTTTTTTTTTTTTTTTTTT
>PVKA01018337.1:0-44060 GCA_004027165.1 Ctenomys sociabilis
CTCTCTCTCTCTCTCTCCCCCCCCCCCTCCTGCTTAGCGTCTTCTATGGCAATGAGCAGTTACCCCTATGACATGTACCACCCTGCTTTGGAGCCAGCCAATCATGAAGCACAAACTATGAGCCAAATAAACTGCAAGATAAATAAACCTTTCCTCCCTTAAAAAAAAAAAAAAATTACATACCATCCTAGGTAAACGGAAAATTATTATTTCAAACTTCAAAGTTTTTATTCTCTTATTTCTGGCAGGAAAAAATGCATTACAGAAAGCTTTTAGCTTCTCTTCAAATACCACACAATTTGTGATGTTATGAAGTTTGGGATGGTTCTCACTAGATTTAAGTCCAATGTTTGTCACTTCCCTCCTTTCCAAAATGATAGTTCTAAAGTTAGTGTTCATATTCAATGAACACATAACTTTTTGTAAAAAAATAATATTCCTTCTTTATTATTCATTTTCCTACTTTCTCTTCTTCATCTGAAAATCATCCCTGAAGAAAATTTTGGTAATACCTCTAACTGTACACAAGCAGAGGAACTCAGTCTGAGAAGAGCAGGATCAGATAGCACAGAAGTTGAGGCTCTGAGTTGGATATTGAGTGACTTGATTGTCCTTTAGAAAAGGAAGTATGCTAGAACTTGTGCCTGCTGCTACTTTTCGGTAAGCATTATTTGAAAACTTTTATATAAAATGTTTTCTATTGGTAGCTGTCTTATGTCTAGATATCTGCCCAAAGCCATATGCAGTCAAGGATGGGGCTTTTTCAACAGTGGCTGGATCTAGACTGTGTGACAATGGGATCCATTCAGGGTTCAATGCTGGGGTCAAGGGTACTTAGATTAAGGGTGTGAGTGCTATCCCCCCAAGTAGCCTGAATAAGATGTAAGGGATGGAAAGAGCTGTGGTCCTTGTTGCTTTGTTACCTTCTGCCCACCATGGACTGTTTCTCCTCTGTGATGGTGCCTACCTGCTAAACCACACTGCCTTGGAGTGAAAGGACTGAAACCTCTATAAATTATGAGCTAACTTAACCTTTTCTCCCTTAGTTTGTGACTATTACATATTTGGTCTCAGCAATAAGAAAGTAACTAAGGTAGTAGCTGAAAGAAAAAATGGTATACATTTAATCATCAGATCTGCTGCACCACCTCACTCAGCCTACATAAAGTTCCTGGGAACATGGTCGAATATTTTTCATCTTGGTTTGTCTGTATAGTGGAAGTAAATATGGAAGTTATGCAAAGCGTTAAGTCTGTTACTATGAGACATGTCTCAGAAACATGTACAATGAGTACCCTGAAAAGCAACTGCTTCCCAATATGTCACCTGATTGTGAATGATATCAATGAAATTTGAAAGACATATACAGGATAATTAACTTTTGCTTGGGCCACAATAGACACAAAAATTAGGGAGGGCTGCACTTTAATCCTCCCTTAATTATAAGGTTGAGACCAGCTTTTTAAGAAATTTATATACCTTGCCAAATTACAAATTGAGCCAGAAGAATTTGAAGAGAATGCAAATAGATTTGGAGACAGTACCCTTGAGCAACTCAAGCCAACTGGAAAAGAAAATATTGTATTTCAGATGTCACAAAAGAATTCAAAATTTCTGTAGGCTCTAACATGTCAACATTCTCACTAGCAGTAAATGGTGTCTTCCCTCCAACAGAGATCACTATATGGTAATTTCATTGACTTTACATTCCTGTTTTTCTTTTTCTTTCATCTTTTTTTTTCAGCAGAACTGAGGATTGAACTCAGGCCCTTGCACTATCCAGGGAAGTGCTTATTGCACTGAGCCATCTACCTGGCCCCTCCTTCATTTTTGTTTAATTAATTTTATTGAGAAACAAACAGCAAGTTTAGACAGGGTATCATGACCCTACATTCTCAAATTAAAATGTTAAAGTATCACTGAAGTAAATGAATGAACAATGTTTCTCTACTCTCCTCAGCCAAAACTCTGCAAAATTGAAGACTTTTTTCATGAAAAATTTTCTTGGTTTTCCTCCCTTCAAGCAAAAACTTCTATCCCCTTCGATTTTCTGCTCTTAGATCTTTTCTTTGTCTATTAGAATATGTATTTAGAAACAAATTTCAGTTTAAATGCCTTAGGCAGAACATTTTATAAAAATGTTCTGCAGTTCAGAAAATACTTTTACATTTTATTTATATTTGAACACCCTTGTAAATTTAGAATTTTTTTCTAAAATGGTTTAAAACTCTTACATCATAAAATGCAGATTACTTGATTAGATGATATTCAATCCAATATACTTAAAAATAGTTTCTGATAAAAGCAATTTCAAAGAAGCTTTCCTAGGCTATAACTATAAAAAAGTCCATTTGCCTGTTTAGTCTGCTATTGCTGAAAGAAAAAAAGATATAAATGTCATTGAAAGCCAGAATATTTATTATATTTCCCATCTGCTTACTGAATTGGTTATTTGAATCTTTTCTAGGTGTAAAATGCTTTATATTAATACATTCAAATGATGTCTGTTGTCTTGTACAAACACAGATGTCATTTTAGCAGCTTGAACTTGTTTAAGAACACAAGATTTTAAAAAATAAAAATATAAATATGAAGCATGAATGCACAGAGAGAAAATTATACTAAGAACAAAAAGCTATTTCAGTTTTGTGCATTCATCTTTAACTCAGTGATACAATATTTCAACTCACTCCATAAAGTTACTTACTGCACTATATAGAGCACTTTAATTTTTTTGTGCTAGCATCAGATATAGTATTATTTAATTTTTTTCTAGATGTTTATACTTACTAAGACTTCCCTTACAGAAGACTGGATTTATAATCACAGTAAAATATGTTTTTGTTTTTGTTTCCTCATTGGTTTTTATAAAAATAAAAACAAGTTACAGAATTTGTGAGAAGACCACTTGGCTATTTATCTAATCTCAACCTTATGCCTCACAATAATCAAAACGGTGATTCCATTAGAAAATGAGAAGAGGGTTGGGCAGAGCAGCATCACCTGAAGGCACTTGGAGGACTCTAGTCTCAACTTTTATCTTCAAAGCACTAGAATATAATGACACTTCCATGTGACTTCGGGGAGAGTTCAGTATCAGCCTTAGCCTGGCTTGGCATATGGCCCTAAGAGCTTCATCATACTTTTGTGAGATGCACGTTTTCCACACAATTAGCTTCAAACCCCTGTATAGCAGCTCAAAGAGGGATGCATTTGTGGGACTGCAACTCTTTGCATACAAAGTATTTTTGCATACTGTAAGGTTGTCATCATTTTTATTTGGCACTTATCATAGTCCACATGCTAGACCAAGAACTTCTAGTATTTAATATACACATTAATTCCTGTCAAATTGTCTCTATTTGACATATGTGGAGATAGAAACTGGAAAATCTTATCTTTTCTTGAGATCATGTCCCTATTGAATGGTAGAGTCAGGGCTCCAACAAAAAGGCCTGGGTGAGTCTAGAATATGTACTCATAATTGTATGATCAATCATTTTAACTATTGAAGAAATGAATGCAAATTGAATTTTACTAAGATTGGGAGGCATTTTTATTTGCTCCATTTCTGACTCCTCTCTCACATCTTGATACCACTGACTAAAGCACTAAAGTCAGGAGCTCAACAGTTGCTGAAGTCTTTGGAGATAGGTGTTCTGAATTTAAAGGAAAGATAAATCCTGGTTGTCTCTTGGGTTTACTACCAGAACTTGATAGAGTCATCAACCTTTCTGCAGAGATATCTATCATCTTGGCAACTCTACAAGAGATGATTTTGCCTGCAACAAATAAGTTTGTCCTCAGCGGTATATATTAGGTTAATACTAAACGTCCCCAGTATCATTGTGATCTATTTCAGCACAGCTGGGCTTACGTAAGGAAGCTCAGACACTATAGTGATGTCCCAGGCATTATCTCTGACAATGGCTGAAACCTTGGGCAAAATGAGACACTAACGCCTTCCAGAACTGAACACACACACCTCCCCAGTTTCCAGGCATTAAAAGTTTTCACTCTACACCTAATGGTCACTGCTGTTGTACACTGCAGTTTGCCACTAAACACAAAAAAATAACCTCTAGTTGTGACCTTAGCCAATGCTTTCACCTTAGAAGTATAATCTGTGTTATGTCCTTTTAGATCTTTGCTCCCTGTTGGTAGTCGTGAAACTGTAAATTTTAGAACTGAATTGGTTGATAATCAACTCATCTCTAGTGTCCTCTTTAAGCAGTCAGGAGACCCAGGCTTAGCTACATGCCTTAGACCTCCCTGTTCATGAGTAGTGGGAGTGAGAAATTTCCCCCCCGGTCCACTGCTCTTTGCATAACACCACATTGTCTCCTTCTACCTCACACTGTCAGCAGTTAATGGAGAAAGTTAACCTACAACTTAGACCTTCATTAACTATGCTACCTCCTCCTCTCCACTTAGGCATTTCAGCAGGGGATGCTTTTAGAGATGGGAGTCATGAGTAACTTAAATGATTTCTGGATCTCCAGGCCTAAATAGTAATGGAGCCTCCTGGACAAGTGCCATTGATATGTATTGAGGAGACACATTCATCATGGATGCCACTGGTTAGGCCCAACTAAGACTACAGAAAGCTCTGTGAAGCCACAGCTAATCCAAGAGTGAAAATGCAAAATTGAAATTGGGGCTCAAAAGAAAGCCTACAGAGTTTGTCTGATAAGAAAAGAAAAGGCAACGAGGCTACTTTTAGAACTACCTTTTAGTCTAAGGGATTTACAAGACAAAAAAGGCTGTCTTCCACACTAATGATATAAGGAGACATTGGGCCCAAACTGCTGCAGGATAAACGGGTGGCCCCACTGAGAGTCAATATGGTCAAGTAGGCAGCTAGAATTTACTTTCTAGAATTTACTAGAGAAGAGGAACTTGACCTGCACATCACGAGAACTGTCTTATTAGAGCCACACTATAGCAGAGGTGGCTATCTGCTGGTCAAGTAAGGATCTTTGCTGAAGACAGAGATGTTCTCTGCACATGGCCTTGAGTTTCTGCACAATCACATCACCCTGGAGTTGATTCTGTTTGTGTTATAGCTGGCAGCAATTCTGAGGAATCACCTACCACATACAAGCTTCTATTGTGTAGGCAATGAACCTTCTATTGGCATTGACAAAGAGATCAAATTTCCCCCTGTGTCAAAAAAGCACCCAATTGTGGACCATGATATGGTTAAAGTGGCTCTCTGCAAACAGGTTTCTAAATCAGTTTTCTTCCTAACAGAATGGGGTAAAAACTGTAATTCTCCTCTTTGAACGACTCTCACTACACCATGAGGCACACAAAGTCAATCTTCATTGCTACCAAAATCTGAAACTTCAGTTTCCAAGCAAGAAGGAGGTAGCTCTAAGGCATGATCAATCAGTCATGTCAACTTGCCAGAAGAAACTTATCACAGTTGACATACCAGATGCTTCAGTTGAAGTATTTTTTTATTTCCTCCCTCCTGAGATACTGCCATCCCGTCACTTTATTTTTTAAAACCCATTGGAAGGAAGACACAGTGGAAGCAAATTTATGATCTCTTAACATTGAAATATCTTTTCATTACCATTCTTGTTGAACTCTGATAGATCAGCCTTGCTAGCACTTCCCCATGCCCTTTTGCAATCATACTTATTCAGAGGCTAATAGTGAAGGTCACTAAAATATGTGACAATCACAAATCATATTTTATATTAAGAAGTAAACTCTGCTTTTAAGGTAGATAAATATTTTCTCTTTATTAATTTCAAAGGTGAGATGAACATTAGTTAGTTCTATGCTTATCATTTTTTTCATTTTAAATGAAAGTCATCTTTTTGACATCTAATCCCTTGTGGGTACCCAGCAAAGCCTCTTGTGCATGGGGTTGCAAGTGTATTAGGTATTTAAACTTATAAGGATTATGTCAAAATAATCTTTCTTACTAAAATCTAACATTCACAAGTCTGAACAATATGGACTGAATTATATTTAAAGTGGAGAAAAGAACAGAAAATTGGACAGTAGGAGACATTTCATTTAGGGGATGATCCTAAAAACACAAATAAAGCCATGTTTATCAAGTTTTCAAGTAAGTAGCTGCCTTAGCTAACCACTGGGTGTCTACCATATTTGAGAACAAATGCTGTGCTCTAGTTGATTGTTTTCTCCAATTTTTACCTGCCTTTTTGGAAGTGTCTTACTTTTTTTCTGGTCTGCAAAGCAAAATATAGTACATTGGTGGTTTAAGTGATACAAATTTATTTCCTCGTAGTTCTAGAGGCCAAAATCCTTCATAAAGCTATGCACAGCATGGTTAGGTTCCGGTGAAGTCTGCACCTGGCTTGTAAATCACTGTCTTCTTTCAGTGTCTTCATAAGGCAGAGAAAGAGAATGAGCTCTCTGGTGTCTCTTCCTATAAATCCCATCACAAAAGCACAATCCTTTATGACTTCATCCAACCAAAATAACATCCCCAAAGCCCTGTCTACAGGTCCATCACATTAAGAGTTAGGATCTCAAAACTGTGAATTCTGAAGCACATGGCATTCAGTGGATGACAAGCAGTAAAGACAATGTTGGTGCTGTGCACAACACTCAAGAAAAACTAAGCACAGGCACACCTTCCTTTCACAACTTTAGACTTTCAGAAATCCTTCAGAAATCCACCTCCTCAGCTCCCTGTCACCGCTGCATCACTCTGAGTCATGCAGTGTTTCCTCCTCTCCTCCCCTATCAAGCTGTCCCTGCTCCCTGGGCAAGATGGGAACCAGAGGAGTACATGAGATCAAAGGACTAAGCATGCTGCCTTCCATCATTCCAGTGAAATTCACCTTCTTTTTACCGTTCTTGTACACCTGTCTTGAATGTCTCTCATCTGCTCTTCATGGTTCATCAAAGGCAAAATTCCACTCTGTGCCCAAAGCCTTAGGACCTGGGGAGAAAAGGATCCTGACTGTGGCCTGTATGCCATAAAGTGTGTTGTGTCTTCGGATGGTTTTCATGTATCCCAGTGGGTGAGGTCCTCACTTTCAAAAGTTATTATTACCTTCATTCTACAAATGAGAAAATAAGATCAAAGTGACCAAATCCCTTGCCTGAGGGCCAAGAACAAAAGCAACAGATTGAAGAACAACCCGTTACAGCACAGTAAGCTTTCTGCTGCCCCGTTACTCTCAAATTCGCTTTCAACATAAAAACTAAGAAATATTAATAAAAATGATATGAAGAATTAACACACACATTTTAAAGGGTATAGTACACAAACTGCCCTCTGAATTTCCACCAGATGATTCTTTTTTGTGGGGGTGGGGCTCAGTGCACCCTGAGGGTGGGGCTGGCATTGCGTGTGGTGCTGGGGGTTGAACCTCAGTCCCATGAAGCTGCCTAAGCTTGCCTAAACAGGTGTTTTAGACCACTGAACTATCTTGTCGGCCCTCCAGATGGTTCTTTCAATTACTTGCTTTCTATAACTAGCTGCCTCCAAGAAAGGAGCATTCCCATCATACCACCAGCACCCAAGAGATTCCCAGAGCTGACGTTCTCTCCAGTGAGAACTGTATCACTAATCAGAGCCAAGGCCATGCACCTTGTAGCGGCACAAGTCTTGGTTCCAGAACTATCTGCACACTTGACCATGAGACTTGACCTCATCTAGTTGACTTCTCTTTAAGCCTCATTTTCTCCAGCCATTAAAAATGTAACAATATTAGTGATGGCTAACATTGCAATGAGTATTAAAAAAAAACACACATAAAGGCCTCAGCACAGCATCTGGTTTCCAGTAAACATTATTGTTATCATCATTATGGTCACCATTTATTTCTGAAAAATAAACAAGATGCAATATTTACATCAAAAGGCTCACAGCATAACAGAAAGCACACTTGAATTATTCCATAATGGACTGATTCTGGAAGGAACAGGAGTAGAGAGAGACACACACACTTTTTCCTTTGAGGCTCTCTCTCTACAAATTCTCAAATGCCAAAACTCTCCTTCTCTAGGACAGCATCATTCTAACCAACTTAAACCCCAGTAATTCTTTTTCCTTGGAAATAGACATCGCAACATGTGAAAGTACGTGTGGAGAAATGCTAAGCATATGGGGCAAAAACCCAAAGCAATAAAAAAAGTATAACAGCTTAGGACTCCAGCTTGATTTAGTGTTGCAATTCACAGTCTTGTCAGTCTGTTTTATAACACCATTGCTCAAATTTGTGACAAAGTCCTAGCCCCAGAATCCTCGAATGAAGAAATTTGGCATGGAGTAACCACATTTACATTTTCTTCTTCTGAACATTTTCATTTAGAAGTTTCTCTCATCTGTGTTTCTGGTACAGGCACTCCTGATTACAAGTGGAGGGGTAAAAATATAGAGACTAAGTGGGGCAGAAGTCCTCTTGGCACCAAGCCACATGCAGCCTTCCTAAGATACTCACTAGCAAGGCAGAAATCATGCAGAGCTGGCTTTCCAGGCATGGGAGCAATTTTTTCTTTGTCTAAAACTTCTCACAGCCAACGATAGCTTAAGGAAGTTCATATCTGTATATAAAAAAACCTATGAGGTGGATGGTTCTTTATAATTTGCAGAGATGGAAACTGAGAGACAAAGGGATTAACTTACCCAACCACTCAGAGATAGCACATGTGAGACTTGGATTACAAACCGAGAAGGCTCTAGAACCCAAAATTTAACTGCTACCCTAGGTTACTACTGCTGCTGCTGCCACAGCTGGTGGGGGTGATAGTGGTGATGGTGGTGCTGTGTTTAATTTTGTGAATGCATGCTGCTTGTGAAGCTGAGGTTGGAGATACACACCTTGACCAGAATTTGAGCCAATTAATGTTCCATATTAAGGGTAAACTGAATTGTTATCACTGATCTCTAGGGACTAGACCTCACCCATCTGGAAAGTGATAGTTTTATACAATTAAATTTTGACGAAATATAAATTCTACTGAAAGCAGGTAGTTCTAATTTTTACTGGGTTTGTGATATATCATCCTAAAGCATGGTCTTAAGGATGTAGGAGGGAGGGAACATCAGATATAGAACATATGGCTTCTTTTTAAAACAACTTAAATTGAACTTTTTATATAATTTTTCATTTCTCAAATTCATTTTTCGCACTCAGTTTTCAGAGCCAAATTCCACTTTAAACTGGATTGTGAGTGGACGTGTGTTATAGTTCTTCAACATTTGTCTGAGGGTAATGTGATACCTTTATTTAATATCTTTTTTCCTTCTGCACCCACGAAATATTGTCTCTGAATTCAAACAGCAACTAAGAAGCCTTGAGTACCTACTGCAAAACATGTCTGCACATGGACAAGTGACAAGCATTTGTTACACAATTGATAAAGTATTGATACACGAGTGGCCCAGGGCATCAAAGATGCTTTTCTGGCCCAGGGATGGTGAACCCATGGCACACCTGCTACTATGGGTTATGTGTATCTCTGCAAGCTCTACAAGGTTCACCATCACTGATTTTCACTATGGTAATAAAAATCATGCAAACCAACAACAAAAATTACGTGTGATAAAATCAGGGAACAGTGTACACATAGTGTGATGATTAAGCTTGATTGTCGAGGTGACTAGCTTGGGATCTCCCTGGGGCTTAGTGAAGCATACATCACCTGGGTGTGTCTGAGTGGGTCATGGAGGAGTGACTTGAAGTACTGTATCTGGTCCCTCACCCTTCCCTCTCTGACACTGCCCTGCTTCCCCAGACAAAATGAAGTAAATAATTTCACTCTACCTTGCCCTTCCACCATGGTGCTCCTATGTGGGAGGCAGCTGATCATGGACTGAATCCCCTGGAACCATGAGCTAAAATATGCCATTTCCTCCTGTACATTCTAGCACCCGATGACTGGTTCTAGCAGCAAGCAAGCTGACTGATTCATATAAATACCACTAATTATTATTATCATAGACATTAAAAAGAGAAACCCTTCAGAATGAAATAGCTTCAATTGTTCTTCTTATTCCTTAAATTTTATTAGTTTTTCAGCTGAAAAGGTAAGATTCTATAAACATATGGCAAATATATTAATAAATAAATAGCAACCTACCCTGTTCCTTTCTTTTAATTTCAGCCCTCCAAAGTAACAAAAATTAAGCATGCTTGCCCATGAAGAATTTCTCTTTCCTAAAAATAAAAGGAGATTCTATGTAAAATGTCACTTTGGAAATTCACAAAATCATACAAAAAGATCTCCAAAAACATGGGCCAGGGAGATGGCTCAGTAGGAGAAGCACTTCCCTGGCCAGTGTAAGGGCCTGAGTTCCAACAACAACACAAAACAAAAAGAATAATATGGTTATGACCTTTAAAAAACTACACAACATTTTGCTTATTGGGTGTTCAAGATATATGCTAGATAGTCAGCCAGGTAGTAGGCATGAAGTTATCTTTAGTTTTAGTTTTGACTTTGCCTTTATGATATCTCAATACGATTATGTTGGGATGAAAATGCTTTTCATTTCGTTAAACAAATTTGACTGAATCTTCATTTACACTCAATAGAAATCACTGATCTTAATGCACAGTTTAGTATGTTTAAAAAATGTTTGTGAAATATAGTTGCATGAGTATCACAATGACAGTATAGATCATATCTATCACACTCAAACATGTAGTTTTTGTGTCCCCCTTTTATATATTGATTTCTTATCCTGTAATCATGATAAACTTGGCTAGGTGTTTTTTTTTTTTATATATATTATTTAAGGTATTCCATATAAAGCTCATGCATTTAGGAGAAACATACTGTTATTTTTTTTCAAACTATATATTTTTTTGTCCTAAGACTTCCAGTATCTGTTGAGTAGAATTAGTGAGTGTAGAATTTTTTTAACCTGACCATGGAAGAAAGCATTTGCTTTCACTAGTAAGTACAATAGTACATACATACATACATATATATATATATATATATATATATATATATATGAGAGTTTGCTTGTTATAATTTCAAGTTTGTGGTGATTGTTTTAAAACTGTTGGATTTTATCACATACATTTGCTTGTCTGTTGAAATTAACACTTTTTACATTATTTTTAGTCACATCATAGCCTGGTGAATTTTATAATTTCGCTTCAAAATGACCCACCAACCTAGAATTTTTAGAAGCAATCTCAGATGGGTATCATAGGATGTGTTACACAATTTATGTCATCAGAAGTAACTATATTGGTCTGTTACATTCTCTTATAACAGCATTGGCCTAAGTTTGTAAACAGATTGTACTGCTGGTCTTATATGCTGAAAGTTTTCTCAATTCTGTTTTCTAGAAAAGTATGCAAAATTAGTATTATTACTTCCCCATTGCTTGACAGAATTCACCAAGGAAGCCATCTGGACCTGGAGTTTTCTAGGTGAGAAATTTTAAAATCTCAATTCCTTCCTAGGTATAAGGGTCTTCATGTAAACTACTTTTCACCTTAGGGAGCTTGTAGTCTGTCTTTTCCAAGGAATTTGTTTAAGGAAGTTATCAAATTTATTTGCAGTGCTTTACAATTTCCCTTTATTATTCTTGAATGTTTTTGGACTCTGTAAGGATAGCCCTCACCCTTGCATTAGCTCTTAGCATCAGTAAGCCATGTTTTCTCTATTTTGTTTTGTTTCCTCTTGCTTTCTGGATTAACCTGGATAAAATTTATCTACTGCATTGATTTTTTTTTTTTTTGCTTCTAGTTCAGTTTTGCTTTGGTTTACTTCTCCATTGTTGATCTCCTCTCTTTCATTATTACCATTAGTATTTCCTTTATTCTGCTTAGTTTGGATTTTGTTCTTTTTTCTGTCTCACTTTTTATGATGGAGATTGGATCATTTTCAGGACCTTTTCAATATTTTCTAATGTAACGTTCTCTGTGTTATGTTTCACAAATCTTGGTAAAATTTAAAGCTTACAGGTGAATTTTCATTGCACATAAAACATTTTCTCATCTCTTTTGGAAGCTTTAGTTTGACCAGATATTTCTATGGGCTTTCTTTCAATTTTTAAATATTTATTTTTACTCCTGATAAATTAAATTTGACCCTTTTTAATTTAGTTCATTCTACACAGAATATATTATACAATTTCAATCATTTTAATTTTGTTAAAAAGTTGTTTTATAGTACAGAATACAATCTTCTTCTGATATGTTTTATAATATAAAATTGATCCCCAAAGTGAGATTGCTGTATTAAAAACTATGTACATTTTTATTATTAATAGATGCTGCCTAATTACATCCCTTAAAACATACAGCTTATTGTTTTACTCCTACATTGTCCTAAAATGTTATTGAGTTATTCAATTTTCTCATATGTTTGTAAAAAATAGTATTCTATTTTTTAATTTTGTATTTCTCTGAAAACAAGTGAAGCTGGAGTATTTTTCTAAAGTTTATTGTCTATTTACACTCTTTCATTTATGATTGGCTTGTTAATAGTTTTTGTCCATAGCTGAAATATATATATATATATATATATATATATATATATATATATATATATATTATATACGTATATTATATATATAATATATATGTATATTATAGGGTCCACAGGGACTCACTACACATAGTGATCCTCCTGTTTTCAGCCTTCCAAGTGCTGGGATTACAGGCACGCGCCACCATTCCCAGTCTCAATCACTGTCTCAGCATGCCCTGGGGCAGAGGTTGAACCCCAGTCCCTATGTCTGCCTAAGCAGGGGTTTTAAAACACCAAGCTGGTTGGCCAGCCCTTCTAATGCTAAATTTTAAGCACATAAATTTTTAAGAATTTTTGAGTCTTCTATTTGATATCATGCTTGATGGAGATGATGCATTTTTCTTTCAATGTTTCTTATATATAATTGTTTTTAAGTATCTGTACTTTATAGACTGATTATAGTGGGTTAAGTACTCCACATACAGTTTCACTAATCATTAACACAACCCTAGAGGTATATAATTTTCATTAAAATACCATTAGTATGTGTCTGGTAATATTTTCATGTGATGGTTCAAGGAACTGAACTAGTTGAAATTAGTTGCTGAAGTTTACACAGAAAGTGAAATAAGGAACTAAAATTGAATCCAGGTTTATCTGTCTCTAAAATCTATGTCATTATCATTCTTCCCTTGAATGAAGAAAATGTTCAAAGCATCAATACTTTTTCTATTGCTGTTCTAATTTTACATCAAAATAAAATCATGATTCATTATTATGCTCAGGGATTTCAGGTGGTCCTACTCACTTGTTTCCTTTAGTCCAGTTAGTCTCAAAGGTGAGTCTCAGAGGACCTTTGACATTCAGGTAGTTCACTCTGACAGCACCCTTACAAGAACAGCAGGAGCAGAGTTGTACCAGGGGCCAGGCAGAGTTAAGAGGTCACATGATAAACTCACCAGAAAAGCCTGCAGAGATACCACCCTCAGAGTTTGAGGGCTTTTCCCCCTTTTTGTCCATGTGGAAGCAGTTGTTTTTTTTTGTTTGTTTGTTTGTTTGTTTTTTCACAAAAAGAGTTGAAGTGTTTGTTACAAAGCTAAATTTCATTCTAAGATTTCTAAAAGTTGCAACAGGATGCTCCTGCCTCCCAGAGGTCCCTAGGCCAGGTTGTATTGTATGGCTCAGCAACATGAGATACTGAGACCCTTGAAGACACTTGAGTAGGTGCTCTGGCTGTCAATTAGTCCCATACCTATTATTTGTCTATTGTGGTATAATTCATCCTTTTATATATAAATGTTGAATTTATTTTACTATAACAACCATGATGTTCTACAGCCAAGAAACAAGAGGATAGAATCTCAAACACTCAGAGCCAAATTCTATGCTCCTACCACTGGCCGATGACCAGGCCTTCATCTATGCCACCCAAGTTGAACATGTTTTCTTTCTATGGACTCAAAACCCTACCTGCCATGCCAATACCTTCATATCTTAGCTTCAATAGAAAAAGCCCAGGAAACCACACAAGTTCAAGGTCTAAAATCACATGCTGATGCATGAAAGATTCAATCACAGTTTCCACCAGAGACCATGATCTATGGCTGTTTGGGTAAGCCACAGAAATCAGAGAACTGAGGAATCACATTTTGTGGAATGGAAATAGCTAGCTCTCCAAAATGTTTTGCATGTAATTACTATTATCATAAATTCTGGAAACAGAGAATGAGTAAAAGAGACACTTTTGTCATTATCCTTATTATCTCCACAAAAGCAATTTGTGAAGATTGCCATTTCACAGGACCATGCACCGCAAATGCATACAGCTATTGCTGCCGCTCATCTCTTATGTGACAGCAGCTGACTCCTGCTCCTTCTGACGTCCCTCTCCCTCCACCTCCGTCTGTCTACCTCACTAACCTGGGCCACTTCAGGCAGACATGGGGCTATGTGGATGTTTCAATCTGTCTCAATAATTCATCCTTCTTAAGAAGTTTATCTCCTTCTCCAAATTGTTGCTACTAGTGGGAGTTGTTGATAATTTTGACTTTTAAGAAACAATATAGTGTCATCCAGTTGGGTGTGTTGAATGACAGACACTGAACCCGAGCAGCTTCTTAAATATAAGAAGTAAACACTACAGTAAACAAAACAGAGAAAATCATGACCCTCTTATAGCTTGTAATCTAGATGAAATTACACCTATCTATTTTTTAAAATGTCTCCAGACCTAATACACATAAGTATGTTTATAAATTACTTAAAATGCAATACTTTTAAATTTCTTGTAGATTATATAAGGTCATCTTTCTCATCTGTGCTATGATAAAGCTAGAAAGGAGATATTACAGTTATTTAGCAGGGCTCTACCTAGCTCATGATCAGTGCTCAATATAAATGAGATTTATTATCATCAGTACTGCTATTACATCTATGTTCATGCCTATTTTCAATGACCATATACACATTATTTTAAAATTGCATTTTCTCTTCTTTCAACCTTAGCAGTTAGGTGTCCCAGAATTTTGTATTATGTCAACAATATTCTACTGATCTGCCCTCCATAGTATGTGTGCTGAAGCTCACTGTATTTCCTTATTTTGTTTAAATCTCCATTAACTTAAAATGGATTAGGGATGTTCTCCCAAATCAAATTTGTTCAGCTTGAAGTTAACTTCCTTCAGCCTATTAAATCGGGTCCCATCTGAGAAATGTATTGATATCTTGAGTGATTCATGAAGGCAGAAGTAGGCATGAGAATCAACCAGCTTATGAAATCTCCTGCAGAACAATAGACAGTGGTATGCATTGCACGGTAGAATGCTGAAGAGCACATCAGCCCAGAAACATTGACTCTCTGTCACTTCTACTGGGGAGAGATGAATGGCAGAAAAACAGTAAGAAAGAATGCTAATTTAAAACACTATGCAAGTGTGTAGAGCGTAGAGAGAGTGAGAGATGGGGTGACATTCCAAGCACTGAGCTAGAATAAGAAGGGCTGAGCTTCTCATGCATTGTGTTCTAAACCTGAGACCAGGCCCTGAAAAAGCTAACTACAACTCTCCCTGCTTTTCTCATCTTTCAACGCAGCCAATCCCAGCCCCTTAAGCTTCCTTGCTTCTAAATTGCTAAATTACCAAAGCATGACATTCTTGCTTTGTAGGTAGGCTTTCCCTACCTTGAAATAATAGAGCATGATACTAAAACTGCAAAGCAATCAAAAAACAGAGAAACTTTGAAACAAACTACAATATGAGAGAAAATGTAGCATTGGAGTTGATATCTGAGCAGTGGGTTTGAGGTTTGTTTGCTTCTTCCTCCTAGGTCAGCAGCAACATGAGACAGTGGTTGACTCCCTTCTCTTGGCATTGAATCCTGAGTCTGAAGCCAGCTGTGCCTCTAGACCATTTCATGTCCCCTCTGTAAGTGAGGAAGCCAGTAATGTTTACTTCCTTCTGAAGCACTAAGTTTGTTTTTATGAAGTGCACACACACAACTGTATATTTGCTAAAATACTTTCCAGGTCTGTAAGCAAGGACTTAGGATGGATATGAAGGACTTTTCTTATTATGGACCTTTCTTTCCTCATCATGGGTTATCAGACCTGATAGGGCAATGTCTTGCCATGCTAGATTTGACTTTAAGCACTTTATAGAATTGACCAATCCTGCTGACAGTCATGTAGGGTGGCTGTGGCTTTCACCTGTTGTGAAATGGGTGAAAAACACTTAAAGGAAGCTGTTCATAGGGTCTCTCAAGGTCCAGGGGCAGAAATCTGTTCACTCTGTTTGCTGCCCTTAAAGACAGCACAAGTTGAATCTCATGTGTCCAGGGCCTGAGGTGCTCAGTCTAAGCTAGGACCAGAATGGACTAATTTTATTGTGCTTTCTCTGCAATCCCCTATTAAGAAGCAGTGGCATGCTCCTTTGGCTTGTCATCTTCTCAGGACTAACTTGCATTCCAAGTAGGGAAGGCAGTAGGATTAGGGGTGGGAAGACTTGGCTTGGATACTGCTGTGACTTCAGTGCTGTCTAACTTTGGCTATGTTACAGAATCCAAGCTTCAAAATCATATGGAAAATTTTGTGTATTTGGAGTTTCTAAACATTTTGCAGAAAAGAGAGATAGAAAATGGAAAGGCCAAGAGATTTCCATCCATTATGGCACTGGATATATGCTGCTTATAAAAGTAAAGTAGAAACAAACATTTTAGAGATAACAGTTAAAAATACCAATAGTCACTCTAGACTGTTGTGCTGGATACTCAAAATGACAAAAATCTCTCTGAATTTCTCTCCTTTCCACCTTTTGTCTTGGGCCACAGTGTTATTACACAACAGCATAATAAAATGCTTTTACATGAAGGTCACAGAGGTCATCTAATTCAAGGTCAGAGTCTCTGACAGTTTTTATTTCCTAAAGCTTGCAGGTGTGATGATTTTCATCAGACACATTCTCTAGTGATCTACACCTTAATAAAAATATGCAGTTCCAATTTTCAGTGTCTTCCACATATTTGCTGCTAAGGAAGGAGTAAGAGGCAGGAGAGAGAAAAACTGTCTACAAAGTGATGCTTGTATACTCACATTTATTCTTGTTATCCAGTATAATCTCAATTTGAGAGTCTTCCATTAGAGGATAGAAAATCCTGTAATAAAATGCTTGCAACATATCTTGTCTGCTTTTACAGAAATTGCCCATTTTGACACTATTTAGAATAATATTAGTGTTTTCAGAAAAATGCTACTAGGTGTCATGCATATAATTTGGTCCAACACTTTACAAATTGCTCTAACTTATAGTTTAGGACCTGTTAAATTTATGGCATGGTTTGTTTTTTTTGAAAGTGAATGAAAAAAAGGCACAGTGAACACTTCAAATTTATTTTCACCCTAAGCATATTCACCCTAACCATGTTAAGCTTGAGAAAGAAAAGGAGTTCGTTTATTATTTCAAACTTTTATAGACCTATTTACCTTGCAGGTTGTGTTGGTAATTCTTCAACATTTGCTAAAAATTGCTAGGAGTTATATTGTGTGAAGAGACTATTTCTCATGTATTTCTCTTCTCCAGCCTCTTTTAGAAGGCATTCTAATTGTCTGGTTTGAAACATGAACATCAACTGGAATAACTCTTTTAAATATAATCAGGGAGGAGTCCTTCTTCCTCATTCTCTGGACCCTTTTTGCCCTGTTCTTTCACTCTTGGGGCAAAATCTACCCCTCTCATCCAGCCCAAGCCCAGGTCCAGCTAATGTAAGTTTATGCACACCCCTGTGTTCCATGGGACAGAGGCACAACAGAGGGCATCACAGGTTCACTGTTGTGCCAGAAGGGCACAACAGGATCACTTCCAAGGGCTGGAGCAGGAAGGAGCTGAACACAACAGCTAGACCCAAGCCAGGCATAGCTGAATAAACTCAAACTCAATAGATCTGCACTTGAATTTGTTTAGGTGCTAAGGTTATAACTGCACCAAAGCTCTACACCAAAGATCAGATGTCAGTGCTATACGAAATGGCAAAAAGAGAGAGCAAAATGCAATCTCAGACCTCGAGCCCACCCAGGACACTAGCTCAGCTGACATGTATGAATTAATAGAGTTGGAGGTAAAGAAACAATAGCAGAAAGGTATAGATGAACTCAGAGAAGAATTAATTTCTGAAACAAACAAAAAAAAAGAGAATTCATAGCATCTGAAGTAAAGAATAAAATACAGAAACATGGAAGAAACATGAAAATGACACACACAACAAGTGCAGAGGACATTAGCTCAGATGAAATCTACAAATTAATAGTTCTGGAAGTAAGTAAGCAACAGTAGAAAGGTATAGAGGAACTCAGAGCAGAATTAATTTCTGAATTAAGAAAAGAAATCTCTCAAATCACAGCATTGGAAGAAAAGAATCAAATACAGAAATATATGGAAGAAACCCAACCTAGAAAAGACTCTGCAGTAAAAGAATTAATAGCTGCTTCTAAAGACAAAATTGATTTTTAAAAAATAGAGGAGATTAGAAAAATGATGGATTCCTTGAATGAAAGAAAGAAATAGATTGCATGAAGCAGAGTCAAAGAAATATAGAGGAACTTAAAATCTCAAACACAAGCTTGCAAAACCATTTGAATTGGGGGCGGGGGAGATGGCTCAGTGAAATAGGCACTTCCCTGGCAAGTACAAGGGCCTGAATTCAATCCATGGCTCTGCAAAAAGAAAAATAATGTTTGGATGAAAGTGAACAGAGTTTCACATCTTGAAGACGCTTGTGTATCTTGTGAAAAGGTAAGAAAAGATCTCTGAAAAACAGCTAGAATGCAAGAAAAAATAATTCATCACCTGCAAGATGTTGCAAAGATGAACATGTGAGACTAATAGGCATCAAGGAGAAAGAACTCAATACAAACAATATAAAAAGAATATGGGCAGAAGTAATAGCAGAAAACTTCCCAAATATGAGGAAACAATCTGACATTCAGGCAACCGAAGCATACAGAATGCCAAATAACATCAACCCAATTAAAAACACACAGAGACATATAATAATCAAGATGCTAGAAATCCAGCCCAAGAATAATATACTGAAAGGCACTAGAGGAAAGAATCAGATCACATTCAAAGGAAAACCTACCAGAATTATGACCGACTTCTCTACACAAACCATGAAGCAAGAAGAGCATGGAGCACAGTACTTCCAGTCCTCTATGAAAACAAATTCCAGCCCAGACTACTATGCCCTGCAAAACTCTTTTTTAAGTCTGATAGAGAAGATAAATACTTCCATGACAAAGAACAACTAAAGAATTTCATGATGCCAAAGACAATCTCACACAAATTACTGAAAGATGTTCTACAGAGGGACCAAAATAGTCAGAATTTCACCAATGAGGACAGAAGAACCCACTAATTAGAGCACACAATTAAACACAGGACAAAAAAGAGTAAACAGCAGGTAAATAACATTTCAAGTGTAAGTCAACACATTTCAGTTATAACCATCAATGTAAAAGCACTCAATTTACCAATTAAGAGAAGTAGACTGGCACAGTGGATTAGGAAAGAAAATCCAACAATATGCTATATATATGAAACACACTTAACTCAAAAAGACATTCACAGGCTGAAAGTCAAAGGATCTAAAACAATACTACATGCCCCAGCACATCAGAAAACAGCAGGGATAGCAATCCTCTTCTCAGACAGTCTCAACTTCAAACCAAAAATGATCAAACAAAATAAAGAAGGCCATTATGTACTGGTTAGGGGAAAAATTTCAGAGGAAAAGGTAACACTGATAAATGCATATATACCAAACACAAGAGCACCAAACTTTATAAGACAGATCTTAAAGAACATGAAAATTCTAATATCCAAGACCACAACCTTAACAGGAGACAGTAATATCCCCTTATCTCAAAAAGATAGGTCAACCAGACAAAAAAAAAATAGCAAAGAATAGCAGAACTAAACCAGAGCTTGGAACAAATGGACTTGGTGGATATATACAGAGTGTTCTACCCAACCACAGCTGAATATGAATTTTTTTGGCTGTACATGGATCATTTTCTAAAATAGACCATATATTAGTCCATAGGTCATGCTTAAGTATATGCAAGAAAACAGAAATTATCTCATGCATATTATCCGAACACAGTGCAATGAAACTGGAAATAAATGACAAAAGAAACCAGAAAAGCTCCCTAAATACATGGAAATTAAACAATATCCTACTCAGCAATCAATAGATCACAGATGAAATTAAACAAGAAGTTCAACAATATCTACAATACAATGAAAATTCCACCACAACTTATCAGAATTTATGAGATGCGATGAAAGCAGTTCTCAGAGGGAAATTCACAACTGTGAACTCACAGGAAAACAGAAAGGGAACAAATAAATACCTTAATGCTGGACCTCCAACATCTAGAAAAGGAAGACAGCAAGAAATCATAAAGATTAGAGCAGAAATTAATTCAATTGAGATGAAGAAAACAGTTCAAATAATTAATGAATCAAAAAGCTGGTTCTTTAAAAGACAATAAAATCAATAAGCCCCTAGCTACCCTCATCAAAAAGAGGAAAGAAAAAAATCAAATAGAGGCAATAAAGAATTAAAAGGATGTAATCAACACAGACCCAGTGGAAATTCAGAAGATTATCAATAGTTACTTCTAGAATCTTTATGCTCACAGAATAGAAGACACAGAAGAAATGGACTGATTCTTCAAAAGGTACAAATTACCAAAACTGAACCCAGAAGATATAAAACTCTCAATAAGCCAATAACAGCCAATGAAATACGAAGGGTAATAAAACGCCTGATTACAAAGAAAAATCCAGGTCCTGATGAATTCACAACTGAATTCTATGAGAAATTGACTGAAGATACAATCCCTATATTCCTCAAACTCTTCAACAAAATTGAAAAGGAAACAGTTCTCCCAAAACATTCCTGGAGGCAAGTATTATACTGATATCAAAACCAGAGAAAGATGCAACAACAACAACAAAAAACAGCACTACAGGCCAATCTCCCTCATGAATATAGATGCAAAAATCCTCAATAAAATCTTAGCAAATAGAATACAGCAAATCATCAAGAAGATCATACACCATGACCAGGTAAGATTCATCCCAGGGATGCAAGAATAATTCAATATCTGAAAATCCATAAATGTAATATGATGTATCAATAGAGTGAATTCTAAAAACCACATGATCATCTCAATTGATGCAGAAAAAGCTTTTGATAAAGGCCAACATTCATTCATGTTCAAAGTCCTACAGAAAATTGGAATAGAAGGCCGCTACTTTAATTTGATAAAAGCCACACATGACAACCCAACGGCTAATATAACTCTAAATGGAGGAAAACTAAAATACTTTCCTCTCAGATCTGGAACAAGACAAGAATGTCCTCTGTCACCACTTCTATTTAATATAGTTCTGGAATCATTAGCTACAGCCATTAGACAAGAGGGAGAAATGAAAGCAATAAGAATAGGTAAATAAGAAGCTAAATTATCAATATTTGCAGATGACATGATACTTTACTTGGAATACCCAAAAACTCCACCAAGAAACTACTAGAATTGATACAGAAATTCAGTAGCAAAGCAGGATACAAAGTCAATACCCAAAAGTCAATAGCATTCTTCTACACAGATAACAAACACACTGAGAGGGAAATTATACAAACAATACCTTTTATAATAGCATCATGGAAAATGGAATAACTTGGAATTCATCTAACTAAAGAAGTTAAAGATCTCTCCATGGAAAATTATAATACTCTGAAAAATGAGATCATAGAGGATTTCAAAAAATGGAAAAATATCTCCTGCTCCTAGATAGGAAGAACCAACATCTTGAAGATGGCTATACTTCCAAAATTGTTGTACAAATTTAATGCAGTCCCTATCAAACTGTCACCAACATACCTCACAGACCTAGAGAAATCCTTCCTAAAATTTATTTGGAACCACAAAAGACCTAGAATAGCAAAATCAATGCTGGCCAACAATACGAGGCAGGAGGCATTAAAATTTCCTGACTTGGAATTATTCTACAAAGCTACTGTGATAAAATCAGCATGGTATTGGCAATGAAATAGACTTGAGGATCAACAGAATGGATTACAAGTTGCAGAGGCCTCTACAAACGCACTCAGGAGCCAAACGTGCATACTGGAAGAAATATAGCCTTTTAACAAATGGGGCTGAAAAAGCTGGCTCTTTATATGCTGAAAACTAAAACTTCACCCAGGACTATTATCATGCACTAAGCCAAAGTCAAAATGGATTAAAGATCTGAACATTAAAACAGAAACACTCAATCTCCTGAAAGAGAAAGTAGGAGGAAGACATAGGGGTAGGCAAAGACTTCATGAACAAAAATCAAATCACATGGGTAATACTTGAAAGAATTAAAAACTGGGACCACCTCTTATTGAGAAGTTATTGCACATCAAAAGAAATTACCAAATAAGCAGCTTTTTTCCCCGTTTTGCTTATTTTCTGTTTTTGCAGTTGTCAGTCTCCAGGACCCATTCCGTGGTGAGCTGGGAAAAACACAGTTGCTAAATCAATGTCTCAACAGTGTGATGCTCCTGGACGTGTCCCAGGAGTCCCTATGCAACTGTCCTGAGCATGAGAGCATTGCACACAGAAGACAGTCCATCACACAGTGCCGACTATCTACAAAGGTCTGAGAGGAGCGCATCCCTCTTGTGTTTCCTCTTTTTGCCATGGTTTACTGATTATTGGATTTGCCTTGATGTTGTTTGTTTGTCACCAAGGAACCATGGCTTGTCTGAGTTGTACCTTGGTAGCCTTTGCTGGAAGAGCGAAAGAGCCTTGCTGATCCGTACTGAGATTTGTTGGTGCTGTTGGGTGGGTTAATGGTTTGGGTGTTCTGCATTTTTCCAATTGCCTGAGAAGACTCCGAGGTCACATCTTGTGGCCCTACTCGGCTCCCAGTGGATGGATGGCAGAGCAGCTGTTTCGGAGTTTTGCATGGTGTTGCATCTGAATCCACATCACTGGAGCTGGACTGCGAAGCAGAAGAGGATGACACTGGATCTGATGAAGAGTTTGAAGAGTGTTTACTAAGAGATTCCGAAGCTTTACTTCTAGATTTTCCAAGGGCTTCATTTTCTTCAGACAGATTATTATTACATTTATCTAACTGCTGAGTATCTATTATCAAGGTAACACCATTTATTTCCATTGCTCCAATAAGCACTAAGGTGGTGGTAGCGGAAAGATAATCTTGATTCCATTGGGAATCTTAGGTTTTCATAAATTTATTGGGAAAATAGTTTTTCCTGTACTGCTGAAATTTCTTTTTGGTAAACAGTATCTTTCTAAAAGAAAAAGCATGAAGGATAAGTTGTGGTGTATGAACATGTCCTCAAATGACCAGCATTGTATTAGTGAATACTGTGCATCTCGGAATGAACAGTGTGGAAGCTGTTCATTTTTCAATCTGAAGTAAAATACTTTCAAGAAAAAAAGAAAAGAAATTACCAACTAAGTGAAAAGACAAGCCACAAATTAACTAATAAGGACTCAGATCAAGGTCTGCTCTCTAGAATTTATAAAGAGTTAAAAAAAAATTAGGGCTCCTAAAGCTTAAGACCCAATCCAGAAATGGGCATCTGAGATGAACTCCCATTTATCAGGAGACAAGGTTGAAGAAGTGAATAAATATATGAAAAAATGCTCCCCATCACTAGACATCCATGCAATGCAACTTAAAACCACACTGAGATATCATCTCGCCCCAGAAAGAATGGCTGCCATAAAGAAATCAACCAACAACAAATATTGGAGAGGCTTTGGGGAAAAGGGAACCCTTCTCTACTGCTGGTGGTATTATTATGGAAATCATTATGGGGACACCTTAAAAAGCTAGGACTGGATATCTCATTCAAGCCAGCTATCCCTATACTGGGAATTTTCCCAGAGGAACTGAAAACATATCATAGTGATCTATGTGTACCTATGTTCATAGCAGCACAATTTGTGATAGCCAAATCTTTGAAACAACCAAGATGCCCATTACATGATGAATGGTTGAAAAAAATGTGGTATTTTTACACAATGGATTATTAGTCTGCTATAAAGTATAATAAACTTAAAGTCCTCATATATAAGTGGATGCCGCTTGAATATATATACTCATAAGTGAAACCAGACCCACATGTGCAAATATTGTATAGTCTCCCTTGTACAAGAACTCAAAGAAAGAAATACAAATAGGTATGTATAACACAATTAAAAGAAAAGTGAGAATTTAAGGATAGGACAAGGAGAGGGCAAGGAGAAAAGCTAGGAAATATGGCAGGCAAAGTCATACACTTGTACGCGCAAGATGGGTAAGGCAATGATCCTGAAGTTTTTAAAACTAGCAGTTAGTTGCTAGGATTCTAACCCTGACTAGCTACACATATTGATACCTGTGAACCAAGCAAAACTGCACTGAAGATAGCAATGTGTGATAGAAGGGTCACACTTGGATTTCTTCTCATTCTGGTTTTCTAAATACATAGTTCTTGTCACGACATACCAATTATTACCGTATTGTCTCTCCAGCAAAAGTTTGTTTGCTGCTTTTTTTGTTTTCTTGTTTTTTTTAAAGTGGGTAATAAATGAAAAAAAAAGACAGAAAAAGAAATGTCATAGGACTGTCCTGCTACAATGATGTATATGGTTAGATTTCTAAATTTCTGTGTAGAAATATGTAATTGTTTATTCATATTCTTTAAATATTTTTCATTTTTTAAATTTTTATCTTTATATTCTGTAGGCACTTAAAGTTGAACATGTCAATACTTGATGGAAAATATCTGTTCCATGTTATGCCTAAGATGTTTTATATTCAGACTAATAGTGAAGTTACACCCAACTGCATGTGTTGTAGGGTAATACCCTATTCTTCAAGAGGGTTAACAACCTAAGTTTGCAGACCAAAATTAGAGAAATAGAAGGGCTGTAAGGACAGCCAACATTTTGATCTTAGCCTTTCAAGGTCTGTGAAGACTCAGGACATAGGAGAACCTGTACTGTAACATCATGTAATTCAGTTGTGTCCCATGCTTATGGGACCACAGAGCAGTGTGCTCAATGACATAGAGTGTACCTAAGGAGGGTCACATGGATAGAACACATTCTCTCAGGCTTTTGCAGAGAGCAAATTGGTCAAGCAATGGCTGTGACTCATCCACATGGGTGACACTGATAAAAGATCTGCAAACTGCGGTGCAGGGTTACAGGATAAATCCTGAGGATACTTGACTGACCTTATCAGATACAAAAGATACATTTCTTGTTATATAGGTCTCATTTTATCTTGGTCTTAGCCATCAGGCACAAAAGTATGAAAACGAGGTATATAACGTAAAGCCATATTAATATGCTGAGTTGTGAAAGACACAAGTCAACAACTTCTGTGAATAACCTACTACTACTGTTGACTGCTGGATTGTGTTGGATTGTTTTGCTGAATTCTCACACCTATATTTTTTAGATGTCAGTGGAATACCCATATCTGACAGGACTAACCATAAAAGCGGATATAAAGGAAGGTCCATTCTGTATCTGTATATACAATATAGTTAGGGTTGATATACACCTACTTTCACTTAAATCAATGAGAAGAAATATTTGTACTAATAGTGTTTGGACAGGATATGCTGTCTGAATATTATAATATGGAAAACCACTAAGAAGATAACTAACAATGTAAAAGGTATTAATTATTGAAACTGTCCTATTAATCAGCTTTTAAACTCTTATTGCTATTTGTTTCTCAATAAAGTAAAATAAAATAAAGAAAAAACTAATAAAACTAAAATATTTTTTAAATAAATAAATGAATAATGTCATCAGGTAAATAGCTACTCCATATAACAAGAACAATTGCCTTTAATAATTCCCCACTCTTTTGAATTAGTTCCACTTCTTATTTAATAAATGCACAACCATCCTACCATATAAAATGTATCCCAATTTTCTGTCGGCAAAAATGAGGACTCATATCAAAGATGCTTCATTGAATTCACAGAATTAGCAATGTTGTAGAGCTTTAGTTTAGAAATCAGATGAATGTGTTTTCTGATTCATTATAAATATCAATCATCTTATAATCAAAGAATTTAGAAATAGAAGCAGAAAAATGTGATCAATGTACAAGTTTCTGATACAAAACTGATTCTACTTACATATACCTATCATTAGAGAGTTGTAACAGTAGCATAAAACTAATTTGGGGGCTTTGGAATCTTCTCTAACTAGATTCAAAACTAGCTCTACTCCTTGGCAATTCCATGGCTGTTGGGGAGTTATTTAATATGTTACACCTTATAAAACTGTGGACATTAAATTACATAAGTTTGTAAGTATATTACTTGTATGTGGCCTGGTCTTAATAAGTGCACATTTCTTCTTTATTTTTAAAGCAAGCCTACATGCATTTTTAACTGCCTAAAAATAAATATTGAAAAATATTCAAAAGTAGCTATTCCATAAGTTCCTAATGACACAATTATTGCATCCCTTTTGTTTTACCACTTAGTAGCAAGATACATTCTCACTGAGGATTTACAGGATTTGCAGGAGGAGCTGTTTCCCATTATACATGTGCAAGAATGAACTATTTTTTTCACCACCGAGAAAACAAAGACCCTTGGCTTCCTCAGGTGTGCGTGATTTCTATTAAGTGAAAACAGATTGAATACAGGTCTGACAAGATTTGGCATGGGGTCTAATAAGAAGTGAAATAGAACTGCAACTCAACATGATTTATCATAGTAATTTATTTTTTCTTTTCTTTTTTTTTTGGGGGGGGGGGGAAGTACCAGGGATTGAACTCAGGACCTAGCACTTGCAAGGTAAGTGCTTATTCTACTGAGCCATATCCCCGGCCCCTACGGTAATTTTTATAAATATCGAAAGAGAGAAATTTTGGGTGCTGGAATGAAAAGGTGAACTGACTATCCCATTAAAGATAAGTGAGTACATTTCATAAGTCATTTGAATTGAACCAAGAAGATGTTTAAAAGATTTGAAATACTGCTGTCTTAGAGCGACTAAAGGAAGTCTGACCTACAGCTGTAAATGTAATGGAATTAGATAGCAGTTACTTTGAATGTTAGATAGAGTAGTTTTCCTAAAAGATCACAAAGAATTATATTTACTACTTCCAGCAAGAAGTGGCAGTTGATTTAAACCAAACAATTCCTAAACAAAGAACTGAAGAGGAAGAAAAGCTGGTAGGGTGAATAGGTTACTCAGACTGAAACCAATAGCCTGTTTACAAGAAGAAATTTCCAGGGAGAAATCTCCACTCTCATCTAACTGAAAAAAATCCCATGAAAAGCGTGTCGTAGGCATAAGATTCTTTTTTACTTTTTTTCCTCCTACTATACTTTCCAGTTGAATTGTAATGTTCTGCTGCATGGAGCTTTTAGTTCCATATCTTTTGTCATAATTAAATTCTGTAATGGTATTGTTCTTATGTGTGCCCCACGGGAGTCATTCTTTGCTCATGGTTGACTTTAAAGAACTCCGAACTACTAGGAAATAAAGCCTACCTGTGTTCAAACTCAGCATTTATGAGTTGATGTAGCATCTATGGAGCTGCATAATGCAGCGATCCTTAAGCCAGCTGCTCTGTGGGAATGACTAAGATATATATCACCCTTCTGAAAGCCTACGAGTTTGCTGAGGACTTGCAGACATGCAAGGACAAGAGAGGAAAGTTCCCTGAGTGTGCGGTAAGTGGGTTTCTACGCCTAATATTTCACTGAACCGTCATCATCCTCTGAAAAGCAATCTCCACCTACATTTCTCAGTTAGAAAATCAAGTTACAGAGAGGTTAGAGAGGTTCAACAGACTGTTTACCATACATAAGAGATGGTAAATTCTGAGCTAGAACCTAGTTATTTTGTACCTGAGAGCAGATTTTTACAAGAAGCCAAGGCTGGAAAGAAAATGTGTTACATGGAAATCCAGCTGATGATTTAAATTCAAGATTTTATTTTGTTGATGACAAAAAATTATTCCAGGTTGCAGGAAGAGAAAGTCTGCAGCCTTCCTTCTTTGTTCTCTCAAACCACCTCTGGGTACCTCTACTGGTGCCTTGGTGCGACATTCCTTCCGTGGATCTGCCTTGTCATTTATTAATACTCTTTCATATTATGAGGATGATTCTATTCTTAACTTCTTTTTTATGGGCCTGGAAACAAAAGTTCAGAACACAAAGCTCAAGGAGAGAATTAGGCCTCAGATCTCTCTGGCCCCTCTGTTTATCAGAGCACAGAGCTCCATCTCCCCAAACTATGAATACTAACAATGTTTTTGACTACTGAAGGGCACATAACACCTCAGCTTAATGTAAACTCTACCATTAAGAAACAAAGGTCTCAAACGTTGCACATTTGGAAGGGCAGAATATTTCAAAAAAAGTAATCGTAACTGTGACACAAGGAAAACAGTAGAAACTAAGGATTATAAGTAATTACTGCAATAACTAGCTAAAGGTTACTGAATACCTTCACAAAGTGTTCAGTAACTCTGCACCGATGGTGACTAATTGTCATTGTTCTCAGCTAACATCGTTGTCCCACAGAATATCATAAATTTCAGTGGCAAAGAAAATAATTCTAGAATCCTCCACAGGAAAAAAAGGGTACATTTCAAGGAGAAACTGCAAAGGGTTCTTACACTAGCAAGACAATACAAGTTTGCACATGCAGTCCTTCACTGTTAGCTACTCCCCTGGTGAAGACTATGTATCTAGTTCTTCCTCCACTGAAGCTCACGATCTTTCCTACGTAGTACCCAAGCTTCCATGGACAAGGAAAAGAGGGGAAGTATAGCCAGAAAGTTTTTGGAAGAATCAGACATGGTAACTGCATTCACCTCTTTAAAGACATAGGGCTAGCCAACATAGCCTTTGTTGTGTAAGCAACAAAAATGAATGCATTTCAATTAAAAAGATGTTACCTGTTATCTGTAAGAGCAGAAGCTCCATGACCATGGAAAAAGATGTATACCCAGGTAATTTAGCTTCAGTTGCTTAAGAACTGCTCTATTTTTAGATTAAATCATTGTTTATGTACCCCTTTTTTCTTGACTGTAAGGAATGCCACTAACCCCCTTGGGACATTTAAATGGGGAGTCCCAGAGGCTTATAGGGACAGGTGACACATGTGAACTATGCAGTAGCAGTGTGTGAAGTCTGGAGGCCGCTGAAGGCAGCTCATTGGGGTACTCCATTAATAGTCACCAGAAACATTATCACAAACTTGACTCAGGTCCTCAAATATCTCAATTAGAAAAAGGAAATCAGGACTCACATTTAAAATACTGACAATGCTATCCAATATTTTTTAAACACTAGATGAGTAAAATATACATTTGCCAAAGAAAGTCTTCTCAAAGACCTTTTAAGGTAAGGTATTGGACATATTACTTTACAGTAACCTATGAAGGTAACATGTGGATAATAGTTAAGACACTTGTAGGAAGATGACTGATTAAAACATGTGAAACCAAGACCAGGAGGTTCAGAAGCAGGTACAGCAATCAAACGTGGACTTGTTCCATGAGTGGGCTACAGTCTAGGCTCACTGTGCAATCCTACCACACACCTAAGTGACTCTATTAGGACATAGTTTCTGTTCCAGAAAGGCAGTGATATGTACCAACTATGAAGTTACTCTAAATTTCATAATGAATGCTACAAATTACCCAGAAATTGCCTGGTTTTCCCTTCATAAATAGAACATAATAATCATATCCCTCTCAAAGCATTGCTAAGTGATTTCAATGAGTTAATATATGTAAAATATGTAGAAAATGCCTCATGTAGAAAGTGTTCAGTAAATGTTAACCATTACTTTTATTCTTATCACCTCTGTCTTATGAAATAAATTGACCTGCAGGCCTCCTATTTACAATTTCTGTTTTAAACCACAGCAGTCAAGACTCAACTCAGAAAGCACAAGCATCCTGTGAGTCCACCCACTGGGTACCACATGCCTTCCTGCAGGGCACCTGGCACCACTTACATTGCATACCCCACACTCACTCCTGGCCCATCCTCCCTTCTCCTCCTACTCACTCTTAGGTTCTGTGGCAATACCACATTTTTAATGCCCTTTCTTACTTTTCACATCAGTGGTGTGATTTTTTCCTGGTTAGAGCTCAGTTAACCCTAGCAAAAGCTCACCACTCGTGCTGACCCCCACTGATTATCATTGCCTTTGTCAACTTGAAACTGCCAGAAGGAACAAAGCTTGTAGAAATTAAGTGAATCATCCAAGACCACACATCCAATAAGGCAAAAGCTAGGATTTCTAACAGGCTCTGTGACCACATTCAGGGGCCCTGAACTTTTCTGTGGCATCGCACCTTTCTCATGCTGAGTCCCTATTCATTGGGACATAAATTATGAGAGCAAATCACTCAGGTGATTTGAATTTCACTGGGCATGTGCTACTGTTGGTCCCTTACCAAATTATGCAAAATTCCTGTGAGATTAAGCAACAACAACAACAACAAAAACCTTGTTTTTTTATGACACATGGCCACACAAAGAAAGATGGAATTTTAGTGCAAGTTCAAAGTTCTACTAGGTAGCAGCCACAGTGCTACTGAGGAAGTCAATGCATTTCAACACAGTTAGGATGTTTGCAAAGATCTAGATGCTCCTTTCAAAGAAACTCAAGGTTCTACATAGAGTCACAAAAATAATAGACCATGAATTCATCCAGTAATTTGAAGGACAAGAGAATATATTGTCAAATAGCACTTTGTATGCTGTTAAGTGGAACGGGGACTCTCCACTACATATAAATTATTGGCACTCAGTATTAGAATATCAGCTCACTGACCTTTTATAAAGAATAAATGAAGAGTAGCCTAGTGATGCACAACTATAATCCCAGCACTATGGAAAGCCAAGGCAGGAGAATTACAAGTTCAAACCAAAGCCTAGACAACTTAGTGACCCATAAAGATTTTATCTCAAAAGCAAAAGGGCTAGAAATGTTGTTTAGCACAAAGGGCTTGGGTTCAAGCTCCAGTATCATATAAAAGAAAAAAATAAGTAAAAAAGGGTCAAGTTTCTATGTAAACATTTTGAACTCTATAGTTACCAGTTAGTTTCACGACCTTTTCTTTAACAATACGTGAGAGCCTTTTGAAGTGTTTTAACAAAATGCCTCCTTGTTCCTGAAGCTATAAATGAAACAAAATAGGCACACCTCTCGAAGAATGCTCTCTGAAGTTCAAGGAAGCATAGGAGTTCAGGTGGAGGCTGCTGTCTGCAGGGTCTTCCCAGCATGTGACAGACACCGTGCAAAGAACTTTCCCACACAAGACCTTACTCTTCACAAAGTGTAGTAATATTACATTCATTTTACCATTTGGAAAACTGCTAACTACATTTCGAGAAAAATGGAGGACTGGGAATTCTCATGGAAATTTAATGTTTTTCATCAGTTCATGCTGCCTCCACTGGTTTGAGTCAGCCCTCAGAGATTTTTTTTTTAAATAAGTAGTTTAGAAAAATATGTATCCATTAAAAATTATTTCATTGTCCTCTCCTGTTCCTTGTCATGACTATGATGGAGGGGAACATCACTTGTTTGAAATATTGAATAACAATTCCTTGGACAGTACTTCTAATTTTAGCTTCCCGGGGACCCAGTTTCTTCAGGCAATGAATAATTTGCATGGAAAGTTTACTTCTGAACAAGACATTAGAGTAGAAACCAAGGACACTTAGAATAGTTTGGTAAGAAAACTTGGTCTCAGAACTGCATTAAAACTTGCTGAAAATTCAACATTGATGGTACACTATTGATTATGTACTTAATCTTTTTACAGTTTTCAAGTGTCTATTAAATTCTACTTCAATACAATAACCATTTATATCTCCATAATGATAATGGTAAGGCCATAACTTTTAAAAGCTCATTTGAAAGCGTATTTTTATGGCTGACAATAACCTCTGCCCCTTCTCAGTCATTCTGTCTCCAAAATCTCTGAAAATATTAAAAATCATGCTGGGAGAACCCAGAATCTAGATTTTAATTTCATGTCATTAGTGTACTGCAGCCAGTATACTTTATTGCACTTCATGACTTAACCTTAATCCACTTTTACAGATTATTGAAGGCTTTCTCTTTTTTCTCACTGACCCTAATATCACACTTCTTGGTAGATCAAGACTTTGTGAGGCAGTAAGTGTTTTAGGCTTTGGAAGCCAAAACATAAAAATAAGGATATGGTCTAATCAGTAACAAAGCCAAAAGTTCTTCCCCATTCTACTCAACCCTGTTTCCACAAGTGCCATCTGGATCCTAGGTCTCTGCCTCCAGAGATTCAGAATCTAACACACTCTTTCCTATAGTAAGCCCAGCCATGGCAACCTCTGCAGGTACTCAGAGAAGCAATGAGATAATTTGCATAATAATTCATTCCAGAGCTGAGTTTCTATAGGTTATTGCCCAACAATTATTAACAGTGGTGCCCCAAATGGGTCAGTGATGGACAGCACGAGCCTTGAAATGACTTATAGGTTCACGCAAAATCTATCTCTCTAAGGCAAGTCTTCTAATCCTTTAAAAGATTCCTTTAATCTCTTTTACTGTTATCATTGTGATCTTAGACTCTACTGATGTAATGGCCTCTTTAGCATTGTTTAAACTGTCTAACCATGTCCCCTTGGAAGTCTTCTGGAGTGAACTGCTTCAGAGTGGTAAGACTGTCTCCGTATGCTCTTATCCCCTTTTAGTATCAAGTCACTTCTCAGACACTATCACCTCACTGGAGACCTCTCAAATCATTCTGTCTAGCTTACCTACCCCACTCCTAGAATACCCTTACATAAGTCAGGTTTTCTGGTGGCAGGGGCAGTTGAAACTTAAAGAAAAAGAGGTTTAAAGAGGTTTTGGTTCACAGCTGGCTGACTCCAAGGCAGGAATGTCATGAAGGATGGGTATGGCAGGAGAAGACTGCTTACCTCCTGTCACTAGAAGCTGAGTGTAGTTAGGAGTGCCAAGGGAGCAGGGGCCAGATATAGTCCTAGAGATTCTGCCCTCCTGGCCTACCCATACACACTCAGAGCTACACTTTTCTATCCCTTTGGTTTTCCCCAAACCAATCAAGTTGGCCGGCAACCTCAAATGTCAACCTCTAGTCCCCTTGCACAATTATTTTGTGAATGGAAAGATCACCATGTTATAAACTACACTTAACTTTTTATAAAAGCTCTTGTCCCCTCTGCCACTATCACTGCCCCTCTAAAAAATAGTAGAGAGATCTTTGTCTGTTTTATCCACTTCCAGACAATCAACACTTACAAAAGTAATAGCATATAATAATAAGTTCCCATTGAACATTTTTGTTTGGCTATTTCCCTTTATCTCCATTCAATTGTGATTTTATACAGTTTGATGAATTTTTGGACAAATATTCATGCATGAAACACCATTCCGGTGACACTCTCCAGAGCAGTGCTGGTGAACCTATGGCGCACATGCTACGGCAGGGTGTTCATCTCAATGAAGGCTCTCACAGGGTCACTATCACTGACCTAGCACATTCTCGCTACAACAGAAATGCTGTTTTTTAGTCCATGCCCACTCCATGAGGTATTCTGATTTTCACCATCATAGGTGAATTTTCCCCTTTCTTGATATGCAATATGTCATGCACATCCTTCACTGACATGTTTTTTTCTGTTATTTAATTGATAAACAATTCACATAACATAAAATTCACCTTTTTAAAATTTTTTATTAACTTTTATTGAGAAACAAATAGTGATGTGACAGTTGCAAAACCGATTAATAAGACAGTTTCAATAATTAATATAATGCGCATTGTTGTCTTTGTAGAGGTTATTCATAGTACAAGATGCACACATGATATCCTGTCCAAACACTATTAGTACAAATCTTTCTTCTCATTGAATTAAGAGAAAGTAACTGTATATCTATCCTAATTATTAGAAGATTTGACTGACCTTGTCAGGTATAAAAGTTACATTTCCTGTTATATAGGCCTTGATTTATCCTGGTCTTAACTATCCAACAGAAAAGTATAATAATGAAGTATGAAAAGTAAAGCCATATTAATATGCTGAACTATAAAGGGCTCAAGTCAACAACTTCTGACATTGTCAGTCCTATGGATAACCCACAACTATTATGGACTACTAGAGTTCATTGGATTATTTTGCTGAATTCATCTTTTAAAAGTGTGCAATTCTGAGACTTTCCATGGGTTCAAAGTTGGACAATCATTCCAAAACATTTTCATTACTTTAATAAACAATGCACTTATCCATTTGCACCTGCTGTCTATTTGATCCTCCTCTCAGCTCCCAGAAATCTTCTTTTAGATATTTATAGATAATTTATGAAATATAATAGATGATATTTGCCTTTTTGTGCTTTGCTTATTTTACTTAGCATAATATTCAAGTTGTATACATATTGGAACTTGTCTGTATTCTTCCTTTGAGGAGACAAACAGTGTCCTGTTTTGACTATACCACATTATGTATGTATTCATCAATCCATAGATGTTTAGAGTTCCCCTCTTTGGCCATGATAAATAATGCTGTCTTGACTACATAAATATAAGTTTTTGTGTAATTCTGTATTTTCATTTCTTATCGTAAGACACCTAGTAGGACAATTATGGAATTTCATAGTACGTCTATGTCCAAAACTTTGAAAACTTACAAGTCATGCAAGCCCTGCCCCAGGACACATTAGGACAGCAATTGTAATCCCAGCTCTTTGGGAGGCTGAACACAGAAGGATCACTACAAGTTCGATCTATGCAATGAGACCCTGGTAAGACCCTGTATGCCCTTACTAAAAAAAAATACAAAAAACCCTTGAAAACATAGCAAACTATCTTCCAAAATGGAAAATAGTTTTTTCAAGTCTTTAACAATGTCCTATAGTTCCAATTTCTTCACATCCTTATCAGCATTCATTATGTTTGTCTTCTGTTTATTGTGTTCCTGGTGGGTATAATACTCATACTGTCCCATTATTGTTTTGCTGAGTATTTCTTTAATGACCTTATATTGTGCAGTTTTGTGTGCATATTGCTCATATTCTTTCAAGAAATATCTATTTAACTTATTTGCCCATTGTAAATATGTATTTGTCTTTTTATTGTTGACATTAGAATTCATTGAATACTATGGATACTAAGCCCTTATTGGATACAGAATTCACTAGTCATTTTCTCCCATGCTGTAGATTGTGCTTATTGTCTTGTTAGAATTCTTTCAGCCACAAAAGTTTTTAGTTTTCTTTAGGTTGCATTTATTTTTCTTTTTTTGGTTATACTTATAATGTTATATCTAGGACACTATTGGCTGGTTCATAATCAAGAGGATTTATACAAGTTTATTTCTGAATTTTATAGTTTTACTGCAATGATTAGGTACTTGATGCATTTTGAGTTAGATTTTAGACATGGTGTAAGTTGGGAGTCTAGCTTTATAATTTCCAAACAATGCTGTTCTGAGTATTTGTTAGACAGGGCTTTGGTAGACATCTGTACTAATTTGTCTCACAGTGTATCTGGAGTAAAACTGCTAGGCCTTGAATAAGTGTACAATTAACATTAGTGGAAACCACTGAATAATTTTCTAAAGTAGCTGGACACCTTTCCCAGAAATTTGTAGAGGTCTAATTCCTCACTCGTGCTAACTTTGGTCATTTTCAATTTTATTTTCATTTCAGCTGTTTTGGATAGCAGCTTCCATCATTGATTCCAGTTGACATTTGTTTAATGATCAATGACAGTGAGCATCTTTGCATTGGTTAAAAATTGAATTTTAATACTTCTTTTATTGTGATTAAAATAATTGCCCACTTAAGAATATTTTTTTTTTATTTTTGATTTGTAGAAATTTCCTATTCTGGATATAACTTGTTTATCAGACAAACGCATTGTGAATATTTTATCCCAGTCTAGGAGGCTTTTCATATTTGTGAAATACGTTTTCCTTGAGCTGAAGTTTTTTAATTTGATAAAATCCAATTTTCCTTTGTTGTACTGCTTTTTTGTGCCTCTGTGCTGGGGAGATAGCTCAGAAGTATAAGCACTTAGCTGGAAAGCACAATGATCCAAGTTTAGTCCCCTACCCCACACACTGTGCTGGCCCCAATTCCCAGGGTACACAGCACCAGCCCTAGAAGCAGGCATGGTGTTGTGTGCCTGTTAGCCCAGCTCTCAGGAAGTTGACACAGGACGGCCACTGCAAGTTCGATACCAGCCTGGAGGTTATGAAAGCAAGCACAAGGACAAGCCAAACTGCATAACAAGACTCTATCTCAAAATAAATAAATAAACATAAATAATATATTTAATAATGTATTAATACACAATAATACATTCCCATTTTAAGGCCATGAAAATATAATCATGTGTCCTAATAAATATTATATGCACTTTGCTTCTCCTTTCAGGTTTATTATAAATCTTTAATAAATATTTGTAAATGGTACTGTATTCCACAGAAATATCTACTTATTCCAGTGCCACCTATTCCTATTGAATTGCCCTGGAGAATCTGGTAAAAATTAGTTAATTGAATAAGGCTTACTCTTTCTAGACTCTCTTCAGTACTATTGATTTTTCCATACAGATGTATGCTAATATGCTAGTACTACACTCTTAATCATCATAATTTTATATGATAAGTAATGCTTTGAGTACTATAAAACTCAATTTATCCGTGACTATCTTAAGCTTTTTGTATTTGATATAAATTTGATGATTTGCCTGTTAATTTATATTAGAAACAGCTGGGATTTAATTGGAAGTCCTTTGAATATATAGGGCAATTGACATTTTAGCAATATTGTTATTCATAAAGTTCTTTCCTTTGTTTAGGTCACCTTTAATTTCTATCAGCTATGTGGTTGGGTTTAAGTTTTTACTGGAGAAGTGTTGTACTTCTTTGCATAAGAAAATTCTTATGGATTTGATTATTTAAAAGCTTATTAAAGTGGTAATTTTTAGACTCATTGTAAATGTATTTTTGGCTTTAAAGTTAAAACATTAATCGTGCATCCAGTGACTTGGGAAATTTTAGTAGTTCTAGTAATTTACCTGAACATTCCTTTAAGCTTTCTGGTCACATTTGCTTTTACCTGTAGTAATAGTAGTAGTAGCTTAACTAATTTAAAATTACTTCTATGAGGTGATCTCAACTCCATTTTTTACTTCATTTTTGAATTTTGATTTGCTGAGGAAGAAATTGGAGTAATATGAGAAATAATCCAGATGAAGAGATGCACAGGACCCAGGGATATAAAACAGGCTAAATGTTATTCCAGTTGACATTTCTTTCTCTAATCTTATATTCTCATTTCACATTGCGAACCACATGAAGACTTGAAATTTTCTGGCATTTTCTAGAAGAAATTCAAAATTTCCAATTTTCCAAGTTATTCTAAAATTCTCTTTTTTCTTTCCTCTCAATTGTGTCCTATGCCTAAATTCTATGAACTAGCAGATTAGAGCGTATTTTCAGACTCTTTTGTCTCTTTAAAAGTCAAAGATTATCTGGCTGGAAATACAGATATATTGAAAGGATCAAACTATAAAATAATATTCAAGTTTTATTGGAAGATAGCATTGAGAGGTAAAAAAGAGTTTAAGCTTTAGCAAGAACTTAGCTTCAGATCTTCTCTCTTCCACTTGATAAGTGAGTGGCCTTGAATAAATTACTTTTGTAAATCTTTCTGCCATTTTACAGTAGAGAGAGTGATTGCATATTCCCCAGGATTCTGTCAATATTGAGTAAGATGGTACACAAAAGTCACCTGGTAAGCATCAGGTGTCCAATAGTAATATAATTATGATTTGTTCCTTCAGTGCTGCTGATCTGAAGAAACATCACACTTGAGCTTTTTAAGGAAAACTTGGAAGATGTGTCACTGAAATTTAATGTGGGATTAAAGTAGCTGCTCCATTCTCTTTTGTACTGTAAACTACAGACAAATTACACAGCATCATTTCAGAATAATTTTAAAGTTTAAATAACTCGCTGTCATCTCACATAACAGAGGTGATAGTAACCAATGAATACCTATAGCATGCTTCTTCTTTTAAAGCCTCATGTTTTATTCCGTCTCTCAATGTCATTTTCCACATGATTCAGCTCTTTCAAGCCATTTCTAGTCTTCTCACTTTCTCAAATATATCTCACACCCATAACTATTGGAAGATCTAACAAAAATTCAAAACTCTTAGCCATGAACTTCACCACCAAACTCCCTAGAACCTATCCTCCAAGCTCTACCCCTCTCCCTCTCTTCCCTCTTCCTCCCACTCCCCCTTCCCCTATCCCTTGCCCTTTCATTTTCTGTCTCTTCATATCTTATTTATTTACATTCTCTTTTCAAGGATATATTTCTTGTCTTCATAAGGAAAACACCTTCAGTTACATACTTTACCTCACACGTAATTATTTTTAAATCCACTCCCTTGACTTTTTCTTATGAACAAGCTTATCTCCTTGCTTTACAAACAAGCTGAGTTTCCTGTTGCCTCTCTTCTCATTCTGCATGAGCCCTTAGAAATTCTCTTGGGCACTGTCTACTTCACTTTGATAGTGACTCAGATATCTAGCTCTGGATCTGACTTTATGCATAATCCAAACAGCCATGCTCCCTGGGGCTGACTCCATGTCATTTTGCTGGGGTATTCCACTCACAATTTAAACCCAATGAGGTCAACATGAAACATAACACTCTTTTATGCACCTAAGCCTCACTAGAACTTCAAGAATGCTCCAACATCCATCCGGGGCTAGTAGGCAAAGGGAGGAATTAGATCAGTAGCCCCAGAGTGACAGGATCAAGCGCAACTGTCAAGCCCACTCAAATGTGTAAGCCAAATCAGCCCTGCAATGACTTATACATGAGACGCTACATAGAGGGACCAGGGCTCTGCGATTTGAGAGATGAAAAGACAGGTGGGAGTGGTAGGAGTGGACTGCTCCTTCCTGACTCATCCCCCTGCTTCCATTGCAGGGTTGGTCAGACAGCTTTGGAGCTTTCAGGAAAAAGCATCCCAGAAATGTTTATCAGGGCTCTGAGGACCAGCTCAGTGCAAAGGATGGAACCCATGATACTGTTCGCTGCCCTAAGGATTCAACTGAATGAATGTTGATAGAGTTTTATTCAAGGCTGGGGATGAATCATAGTAAGACTAATGCAGAAAATAGGAGGTAAAGACTCCATATGAGGTCTACATCAATTGAGTCAAATCACTCTGCCCATATATCGGCATTCAGTACTTTCTGTGTGCAGAGCATTACTAAGCTGGGGACAAGGAACATAACTGGAAATAACAAAAGTCATAGCTGAAGTTCCTTTAATCTCATGCACTGTCTAAAGAGAACTGTAAATCCATAAAGAGCTAATTATAATATGGGAATGGAGCGTGGACACCTAATTCTGTCATAAAAATAAGAAACGGGTGATGAATCTGTATTATGCTGCATGCTATCTCAGAATCTTTGAAATTTTTTTAGTCAAATAGGAAATTTCTAGACTTATATATCCTACCTCAACAATAAAGAACCCAGAAATGTTGCCTCCCCAGTATCCTCTGTAACTGGAACATAGATGGCTTCATTAAATGACATTAGTCAGAGTCACTGGTGAGAGACTTTAATATGGCATTAAAACAGTTAAATCTAAGGGTTCCTCATGGAAAGTAATTCTTATGCTGAGTGGGTTGAAGACCCAGGTTCTTGGCTCTGGCTTCATACTTGTCCTGGTGGCAGCCATACTCCAGTCAAGGAAGGCTCCTGTGGGTCCTATCTAGCACCCAAGGCTAGGTGGCATCAGTGGTAGGAGTTCCATGACTGGACAAGCACTGCTCAGGACATCATCCCTGGAAGTGAGCCTTGAGGTTGGTTAGCCAGCCTGCTCCCAATTTTATGAGCCATGCTTTTCTGCTTACTACATTTGGTTTCTATCATTAAAAAACTAAGAAAAAAATTAAAAAGAAACCAACAAATACAAAAAGCTTCTTTGAAAAAGAAAGGCATAAACTGAGATTTTTGGAGGAGTGGAGTTTAATTACAGCAAAGGGAAAAGTATCCAGGGCAGAAGGAACAGAAGAGAATAGAGGTGGAGAGAGAAGAGAATATACATTTAAGGAACTAAAAATATTACATGGCACAGGAAAGGGTGAGAAATGAGAATGAACAGGGCACAAAGACCTGGTCCTAGAGGATCTCACAGACTAAGAAGCCTTTTGGCAAAACTCAGCAAAGGATGAAGACTGAGGTTATGCCTGCAGAGCTCAATGCCAAGAACTAAAAGGCTGGGAAAGGCGTAAACTATGTTTATTATTTTCCTAGCCATATTTGCAGCAAACTACTGAAGTTTCCGTAAAACTCTTCACCCAAGGTGAGTCTCATTACCTCCATCTCTAAATTATGCTTTGGAAAATGGAACAACTGCCACAAAGTGTCAATCACGAAATAATCAAGCAAGCTATTACTCACAATAATATAAGACTTTTAATTCTGCAGCGATGCTTATGTTGACAATTATGATGATTATCTTGGTGAAGTCTAAAGAATTTTGCTTAGTGTTAAAATCTCTGTGTACTACAGAAACTTATTTCAGTAAATCTGTTTCTTATGGAAAAAAATCAAGAAATATTTTCTGGTATGGAGCAGAAATCTACCTATAAGAGGCTTTGTATCCAGTGGACAGATTTTCAAGCCAGTGCAAAAAGGTAAGAAAAACTTTAATCATTCCCTTCTTTTCAGTTTCTCTGTCTCAGTGAACCCGCTGAAGCTCCACACACCACACCTATTCACTCTGGATAGTAAAACCCCACTGCTCATTCCAGACAGTGGGAACTTTTGGGGCCAACCTCCAAGTGTCATTTTAGGAGATGGATATGAAACAGTGTCACCAGTTTGTTAATACTGGCCTCAGGGTATCAAGGACCGTTTGGTGCTCAGCACCAAAGATCTCAGAGCAGCATGTTCCGAGGCTATTAAGAAAGATGGTTATAAAATGATTCTGAGCTCAAGCAAGAACATATTGAAACACAGTTTATGTGCTGGAATATCTGAGTCTTTAGCACACACTGAAACCTCCTAGATGCAGGCAGAACAAGCAGTACATTCCAAATTCATCTGATGATTACCTTGCAGAATTTGGATCAGCCTTGGCCTACCAGACCCACAAATCCTTGTGCAAGTAATTCTTTCTCTTAATATGACCCCTGAGTCCTTTAAAACTGAGTCTCACCATCAGTGTTTGCCTCATAGAGGAAGAAAGTGAACAATATAAACATAACTGAGGACGAATCGCTTGTCTAATGAGTTCTCCTCTCACTAAGATGTGTTTTTTTCCTCTGTGAGAACCACCTAATTTTATATGTGTAATATTCTTTATCACTAGAGCATTTTACTTTCCTCATTTTCATGATTAACTTCCTATCTGATATGCTGTTTTGTGGAGAAAAGTTTTTCCTTGAGTTTACATCGAAAGTCTATACTTGCCAAGTCCTGTCAGAATTTCTTATTGTAATGTTGGAAGCTTTTCCTCTTAAGATACACACATACTTGAATAGAAACAAAATCAAGAAATTAAGAGAGGTGGAAAAAAGTGGCTAAGTGATAGAATAGGTTCATAAACACAGATGAGGGCCAGAGAGATGGCTCAGTGGAATTAGCGCTTCCCTGGCAAGCATAAGGGCCTGAGTTCAATCCTCAATTCCACCAAAAAAAGAAAAATAAGATGATGATATAAATAAAAAAAAATTTTTTTAATTGAGGAACCAAAGAAAGATCAGTGATAAATCAGTATGGAGTAAGCAGTAAGGAAAGAAATTGCAGACCCCCTACAACTTGAATAATCTATTTTCTGATTTGGTTGTCCTACCAGAAGGAAATGAATTAGGCCCCTGCTCTTTGACAGTAGCAGATTCTCATGCAAGAAAGGACACTGCTGGCCTAGACCAGCAATCTTCAATGTCTGTATCAGTCAGGATTTATGAGAGAAACATATCCAACACAGGATAGACACATGTGTAAAAAATTACACATCTGACTTAGAGTGGTCAATCACTAATTCTCTCCAAACTTCCATGGTCACATTTGCAAAATAGGATAAGGACATAGACTGCTGTGAGGATAAAGGAGGATAACATTGACAAAGCTCTCAACCCAGACCCTGGTACACAGCAAAGAACTCGTGAAGAAGGAGATTATTCTGGCGATTTTCCAAACAACCTGGAGATACCCTGCCACTAACCCTTGCTAAACAAAGAAGGGCTAACAGTTTTAATTAACATTTATCAAAAACTCAGTGGGCAAAACATAGCAAAGCTTCAGCCCTTGAGGACATAAAACCAGAACTACTTTCAGAATTTGTCCCAAAATCACTGAAGTTACTCCTTATTTGTTTGTTTCTTTGTTGCAGTACTAGCAATAGAACTCAAAACCTTGATGCAGAGTTCATGTCAGCACTTCCACCCTGTTTTGAAGCAGGGTCTCCTTAGATCATGAAGTTCACTACATTACCCAGACTTGTTCTGAACCTGTGACTCTCTTGCTTTCCTGCCTCAGCCTCCCAAGGAAGTAGTATTATAGGAATGTGGCATCATGACTGGCTTTTATCTGAGTTTATTTTTGATAGGGGAATATTTCTTTCTTTTTTTTTTTTTAACTTTCTGCTTTATTTCACTTAGCTTTGTGGGATTTTTTTAAAAATAATTTTGATTAATGAGTAAAAACAGATAAAATAGAGATGAAACCGTTTCAAAACAGGTTAGTAGGACATTTACAATAATTCATGTGCTGCATATTGTTGTCTGCATTGAAGTCATTCAGGGATGCAGACATGATATCTTGTCTAAACAATATTAAACTTTAATTCTAAGTGAAGTAAGAGAAAGTAGATGTAAATCTATCCTAACTCTCTGTGTATACATATATATTTTTATTTTCCTTCTCCCCTTTTTAAAAAAAAACAAAGCTGTCTTTTATTTACACTTTTGTGAAGTTAGGAAACCATGACACTAGTTTGCTTAGCAACTTATTGCAAACCTTAACCAAATAGGATGTTCATCTCAGGAGTGAGGGAATTTGTTTGCTTTAGGCACTGGGTCAAGTCATACCTTCACATATTTGATCAATTTCCTTTGTGGCCCTCAACATATTATAGGGGAATATTTCATTTTTGCCTTTATGTGACTACTATTGGCATCAGGAATTAGAATCTGGGAGCCGGGGAGATGGCTCAGTAGAATAAGCATTTCCCTGGCAAGAAAAGGGCCTGAGTTCAATCTCTGGTTGAAAAAAAAGAAAAAGAAAAGAAATTAGAATTTGGAGCTCCCAGGCAAAATTCCAGAAAAACCAATCTTCTAGTCATTGAGAACTATTTCGTCAAATACTAGGTCTCTAACCAAGATGAGTCCTGTACTTCTTGCGTATTTTCAATTCTCAGGGTAAATTCACTTTGCGGGGGGCGGGTGCTCCTCCTTCATCAGCCCCACTACGCCTTGTATGCGCATGGCACGAGGCACTGCCACCTCTGGGTGTTTTGCACAGACAAGTTCACTTCAGGATTAGTTTCAATAACCTGCCTAACGTCTATTTTCTGTCACCTAGCGTGTTTTTCTCAAGAAGACCATGCTCCTAGGACACTTTCCACACCCCCAAAGAACAGAATGAAGAACTGAGCACACTTATAGTGAATATTTGATGAGGATCAGAAAAACAACCAGATTCCCAAGAATTTGGAAAAGTAGAGTCAGAAAACAAATTAAATGTGTCATGTAAATGGCAATTTCAGGAATCCATACACTTGGCAAGAAAAAAATTATAGGAGCCCCTTCATTTACTTTTTTTTTTCCATTTATTTTTATTTTATTGAAATACAAATGTCAATCAGACAGTTTCAAAACACCATAACCATACAGAGTCGATGAAATAATACATTGCAAACTGTTTTCATAATGTTTTGGTATTGTACAAGGTGCATACATGATATTATATTTACAGGTATTTATGTGGCTGAATTATATCACAGATTCAATAAT